>WOVY01010525.1:345000-372500 GCA_013436015.1 Rhipicephalus annulatus
AGCCATTGGTCCAGAAATATCAGTGACAGTAGTAGTAATATATGTGGTTTGGGTCCCAAAACCACATATATTGTGGTTATGAGAAATACCTTAACGGAGGTCTCCAGAAAACTGAATCATCTGGTGTTCTTTAACGGGCACTGACATCGTAGAGTAGACGAGTCTCTAGCATTTCGTCTCCATCAAAGCACACAAGGAAACAAGGAATCGGTGTAACGTTTCTCGGGTCTGAGTCTGCAACCTTTTGTAGACTCGCGTATTGCTCCATGCGCTCGAGTCATTACTACAGTAAGTTGCCATTCGGTATCGGCCACAGCGTTCGCATTTTGGTAGAGGCGTAAATGTTCGAGTCCAGTATACCTATACTTAGGTGAAGTTTAAGAATGCCAAAGGGTCGCGAAATTTTTGAAGCCGTGCACAAGGACGTGTCTCGAAATCATCAGGGCCTCAGCTCGTAAAACACAGGATAATATTATGATTCATTAGTACTGCCTGGCATCTCTCTTCTCGTGCCAGTCTGTTCACCTCTTAATTCCTTTCCGACAGTGCAGGGTAGCAAACCGAACTAGTGCCGGTATAACTACTCTACCTATGCTTACTTTCCTCTCTCTTCAAAAGGGCCTCCGTTTGATCTTCATGTCCACCTGGGTTAGTGCGCCGGTGGACATGAAGCTTCACGTCAGCTATCTGTCAGATGGCTTTACTTATTAGCCAAATAGATGAAAGGAAATACCTTCGAAGTCGATGCAGTCTGAGTCTGCCTAAGTGCCTTCAGGTCAGCATTTTCCGGGAGTTCCGTCAGATTCCGCTGACTTATTACGCAATCCGTGGACTTATCGCTAGTCGCGACTAGTCACTGTTCTGTTTTTTTTTTTTTTCTGTATACCTTCACTCGTAGTATCCTTGCGACAGCCGTGTTCGGAGTACTTGCGTAATCTGGTGCGGAATAGAAACCTCCCGAGACCGTCTACGAAGCCCCCCTAACCACCTCTCCCCCCCTCCTGGCCACTTCCGTAATCAAAAGCTGCGTCTCTCTAATTAACTCCACGTCGTCAGCTGCGATCAATACGAGCACGAATACGTTACATACAGCAAAAGTGAGGCCAGACGCACTAATGCATTAGGATAAATGGCCGCTAGTAAGTGGCATGGTAAGAACGATGGTCGTTCTGTGTCTGTGGATGTCTACAGGGCGATATGTGTTTCATCATAATCCGTGTAGCAATTCCAAAAAAAAAAGAGTAGATGAAGTTAACTTGCATGGTTAACCATCATAAAGAAGGCTTCCCAATTGCTGACGTGAGCCTGTAAAAGAAAAGAGGCTGACAAAAATGAGAAGAAGAAAAAGCGCGGGGAAGTTTGAACACAAGTTAGCTATGGTGTCTATTAAAAAAAGTTCACACACACACCCATGTCCTAATAAAAATTCTTCGGTTATTCACTATATATGTCGCGCTAAAACCGTGAAACTTACCATCGCATACGTACATATTTTAAAATATATAACTTCAGTCACAACAAGTAACAGCAGTCATTGGTTAACGTTGTGCTTCCACGATCTGGCAGAAAGCATATTGAACTGCATTTTAAGATGTGATATAACTATGCGTGGCTTCCATGAAAGAAAGAAAGGATGTGACAAGAATACTGCGTATTATTGGTGTACTGATAGGTTCTCAACTGGAGCAGTTCTGCCTATCATTAGCTTGTATCCCTAGAAAAATGAATTATCGCATGTGAAAAAAAACATGGATTGGGATTACGCTACCAGCAGCACACGCTACTTAGCATATGTGACTCGCGGTGCTAGACGAACAGATTCATATGACGACATACAATATGATATATGAGAAAGCGCTACATTGCTACTTCCTTTTTTTTTCTTTCAATTTCGACATTTGTGAGTTTGAAGAACTAGAAAGTAAGGCACATTAAGTACGTATGGTTCGGACAACTGTGCACTAAACTTTCTCATTAGAGTTATGTTCATTCAAGGTGATCAGCCAACCCGAACAAGACTAACCACTCTAAATAATTCCCGCGTTTTCTTAAATGTCCCTGAAATACAAAAGGAGTCTGTTATACTTAGGGAAGTTCGGTAGTGAGCTACACATCTCCAATCGTAACTTTAATGAACCATATGGTCAAGATAACAATGCAAAAGCACAGAATCGGCGCAGCGGACCACAAATCATGCGGACTACAAATCACCCAGACGTCTTCAAGACTTATGTCATTCTGTTCTTCCTATTTAGGCTTTCTTCTTCCTCCCTGAACCTAACCTTTTTCTTATATTTTTTTCTAGACACAGAACACTCCGCATTATGCTTTCTGCTCATACCTTTCAACGCAAGGATAGAAAAGAAAGAAAGGGAAAGGGGAGAAAGTGACTTTCTTCTCTCGCGTTTTCTCCCTCTCTTTTAAATTTCGCGAGGATCGATTTATCTTGACACGCTCGTTATTCCCATCGCTAGCAAGGCCGTCAGTCGCATTTATTAACAGCGCCGCCTCCTTTGTCGTGCCGCCAGAGCTACTCCGTGTTTTGGCGCAAGTATGCACAATGCCCCACTGGTGCATAACAAATAACGCGTGCAAAACGAACGCAGAACGGGAACGGCATTCGACTCGGAATGGTCCGGACATGCGGAGAAAGCCGAACGAGCCATCGGGCTCCGACGATATGCGGCGTGTCTGTCACGCCTAACTGCTCGCGCTGCAAAGGCGAAGAGCGTAGAGAGAGAGGAGGGCCGGGGAAGAGGAATCATCTCGGCCGTAATTGATGATGACTGGCATACATGCTCAGCGGAACCGCGCCGCCGTCTTCGCTTCGTGGTCCCGCCGGCCGCAAACAAGGAGAAGAAAAAGCATATCGCGATCATTAAGGTCGCACGGCTCGCTCCTTGCTGCTAAGCGCCGTCCTCAGCTTCTTCTTCTACTGCTTCCTCGTCGATGCTTTCTCCATCTTCTTTTGTATATGAACGCATACGTCGCCGTGGTTTGCGTTAAGAAAACATATACGTACGTTATTTGTGCGTGCGTTTTACTTTTTCGCGATAAAACGACAACACAATGTCAGTATAAGAAAAGGGGGGGGGGGGGCGAGTGGTTGTGCTTTAGGCCTAGCCCACGACGTGCCACAGAAGGCTGCTGTTATTGCAAGTTTTTCTCCGTTGCCCTCGCTTTAACGATCTGCACCGCTGCAGGACGTGCTTTTGTGGAAGGCCTGGCAGTCTCCGTCGCCTAGCCGCTGCCTTTCCCTCTCTCTTCATTCCCTTTCTTTCAACAATCGCTGGGCCCATTGTGCTGCCTGGGCATTTTTCTCTTCTCCTATAGAACTCGTTTGTGATGTTGAAAAAACTCGCAAATCTTGTCAAAATTGCTTTTTTATTCTATGTCTTATACTGCTCCCTCTTTCACTTTCTCTGGAAAGACTTCCTGGCGGGGGCTTGTAGCCAATGTCTTCCTACACATTCCCTTTTCCTCTTTTCCCGCTCCCTTAATTTGTCGTCCGTTGAAAGGCCAGGGCAAACTGCTTCCGTAATTTGCTCGTCGCTGTCCTCTCGTCAGCTGAGATTTCTCTTCTTCATTGATTTCAACAATTCCATCTTCCCGGTTCCTGGTTTTCGTGTCGTTCTTTTAAGAGGCTTCCCATCCGGCTACCATTATACCGCTACCCAAAACAAAAATAGACAAAAAGAGCACTCTACTGTTAATTTTATACGCGTTCACTACCAAGGTATCTCATCTTCTCCGCCCCCTTCTTTCTATTCGTCGCTACATACTTCGCGGGCATCCCTTCTGAACACTGGGTATCAAATGATCCTTGCGTGCGTATATATAACGCTTCCCGCTTTCTTTCGTATATGCGTCGCGTTTCCCGCTGGTTCCCTTTCGTCTCCAACAGAGCAAGCTCTTTTTGGGGACGATTTCAGGCTCAGCGTTTCCGGAAAAGCAACTATAGGGTGAGTCTCAAAGATTGGATGTGGAAGATGGACAATCGGTGTGCATACCAGTCTTATCTTCCGCTTGGTACTGGTGTTTGAAGGAAAAACATACTCGGCGAAATAATAGAGCACGCGATAAGAAAGAGCCTGCATCCTACGGGTCACACGGGCGTGCACGTATATAGAAGGATGCGGCAGCTCTGGAAGAGTCATTGTTGCTTGCACGTGCGCGCACACTGTATTTGTTCCGCAAGCGCTTCAACGTCACGTCATTAGCCTGGTATTCGCGCCTTGGCTAAGCTTTCTCTCTCTCTCTCTCTCTCTCTCTCTCTCTTCATCCTCTCCTTCTCTTCATCCTGGCGCGGCGCGAACAAGAGGAAAACCCCCGACGGCGAGCTCTGAGCGTTGCGGGGGCAAAATGAGATTTTTTTCGCACCACTGGCCTTGATGGGCAAAAATATTTCCGCGCAGGATAGGCTCGAGGTTGAAGGGCGAAAAGAAGATGAAGAAGCGAGAGCTTGGAGCGAGATGAGGAAGAAGGGCAGGAGGGGTGCAGAAATGGCAGTGGTTCTCACGGCTCCGCAGCGGCCACACCGCGCGCAGCGGTGGGTCTTGCTACGACTGCATGCGCTGCCCCGCCAACCCTGTTATAACGGTAGCCCTACCAGGCCTTGTGAATATGTAGCACCCACCTCCTTCGTGCAGCGTGGCGTTGGGGCATGCAGGCTTCTTTCGCTCGCTCGTTCAAAGCGAGGCTCCGTGGGACCTCGACGTCGTCGTCGTCGAGGTGAGAACGGTAATTAAATTGAGTTCAGTGCGCACCGCTGCACCCGGTTCACACATTCGCACCAATCCGCGCACTGAACTGGTGTGACGTTTCGGCAACACATTCATACTTCATAGTCTACTGTACGTTTTATGCTTTGGCACTGCTTACTTTCCGCCAAACGGAACTCGCGACTGACAGTGCCTTTCCTGGATATTTCTGGCTCGCCTCCTTCTGCATCGAGCTTCACACCGGTAAAGTGGTGACGTGGCAGCATCAAGAATGGCGCTATAGTGGTAGCGGGCAACATTACCCGCATCTCTGCATTTGTAGTTAACTTAAGTGATTTACTCTCTAGCTCATTGTTCCCCGAGGGCTTTATGAAATAAGATATATACGCAAAAACCTGAAGCATAAAGAGATACGAGCGCGTCAAGAGGTCGCACAAAAGCAACCGAGGCGTTCTTTATTCGCCCGGCCGGTGAACTTCTGTGAGTTTGTTAACGTGGGCTACGTGAAAAAGAGAGGAGGCATCATGCGATGTCAACTCGGATTAGTTATTCTGAAACTTCTTTTTTGTGTGTGCGCGCACGCACATGTTGCTCACTCGAGAGAGTGACCCAAGTTGCGTCTCGACGTGAAGATGCATTGTATCGGCGTGTGGGGCCCCATGGGACCGTGTTCTCGCGCTAGAAAATTTTCTGCTTCAGACCAGCTTCCATGCCTGTCGGATCGCTGCGATTCTAAGTGCATTGCCGCTGATGCTGGTGAGTACTAGGACAAGAGAAAGATGGGGGCACGAAAAAGAAATAACAAATATAACGAACAATTTTCCTAATAGGCATAACACGGACTTTCCCGCCTGAAACAAGAAAACGAGAAATTTCTCAAGACGCGTTTCATGATCTTCATAAGTTTCTTCTACCTTTCTGTTGTTGTTTTTTGTAATTGCCATTGACTTTTATAAGATAAAAAAGTGTAGTTGCTTTCGATTTAGGTACGCTTTTTTAGGTATAAAAATGTTTTTGAATTAGATGACCACATGGTGAAAGTTTTCTCTCAATATCGACGAAAATGACGACTTTACAAAATATTTGAACCCTCTGGTGTACTGATGCACTGACAGCGCACCAGTACACAAGCCTTTAACATATCGCCCCTGTCGTCCACCGCAGCCAGAATCCAATCCACGACCTTCGGTTTAGCAAACGAGCACCTTAGCCATTGTGCCGGACATGTCTATCCAAACATCGTGTTGAGTTTCACGCAACTTCAGCACCATTACCCCGACGTACTGAATTCACTGCTGACTTTGGCGAAAGAATCACGGCAATATTTATTGCTACATTGACACTATTCGGCACAACTACGTACAATAGTCTCGTAAACAAATCCTCATAATTTTACAGCAAAGCACTAGATAACAGTGCCACTTCTTTCTTACCCAAGCGGTCTCAGTACACCTTGAATGCTCTTTTAATAATATGAAAGAGTTGACGGACAGCATTGCTGCTTTTTTCCCGCCTAAATACCAACATTTGTGTTATTTACCTTAATATCCAATTTACCAATGATCGTGACTACTCAGCTGATTACATGACTATAGGAAGATTCAAGTTATTTTTGTCGAACAGTTTCCACGTCCATTAGAAGCCCTCTTTTCTGTCCTATTCACGTATTTATAATGATAAAATTACAAGAAGTATGCTAAAGTAGAAGCATACAAGTGATTTTTTTTTCGTTTTGCCTTGATGCACTTGTCTTCGCCCTATTTCATTGACCCGATATAAAACAACGCGTTTAAATAGCTAAGCTAGAGCAACGTATCTACACGTTCTGCAGCTTTTTTATCACGAAACCACATAATTATAAAGCTCGTTCGTTCAGTTCATGAGTCCAGTTTGGTTGCACGCATGAAATCTACAAAAACAGATATCTACCAAACCAAGTTCCTACAGACGAAAGCCGCATGTCCTAATTAGTTTCGAGGGGAAAGGCATGCTAATTTGGTTCCAACAATTGAAATATTTACCTCGACACTTGCCGTAATGTACTTGGACATCGCACATTATCGCAGCAAAGGGTCGTAGTACACTGGCCGGCACCATTTAAATCACGAAAGGCTTCAAGAGCGTTGTTGTGTTTATTGCGGGCAAGCGGTTTTAGAGACCCACATTTGGCAGTGTCGTTCAAAGTGTGTTGCAACATTTCTTTTTTATTTGTTTTTTTTTCTTTTTTACAACATATATTTTCTATCACCTTTTCACAACCCTCACCCCTTTCCTTGCGCAGGGTATCTTCTTTTTTTACCTCCTCTCCTCCGCCTCTTCTTTCTTGTTGTCAGTCTGATCTCCAAAGCTTTTCTTTTTTCATCCGCAGCCACTACCTCCATCCAATAACTGGTAGATTTACGTTCACCAGACATCACTACGATATCTACGCTATGTAGTGATGTGTGATGTTGTTAAACTGCTGCATTCCTTTTGCGTTTTGTGACCAATAATTTTAGCTTGTCTTAATCTTTGCCATCCGCGTTTGGTTATCCCCATTCTCGCGGCAGTCATTAGGTCGGAAAGAAAAATATATATATATATATATATGGTTCATGCGCTTTTTTGTAATGAAGCAAGAACACGCATAATTACTGATCTACAGAATAGGCTGGCACAACGAAGATTAATGGGGAAGGAAAAGGAACCTGAAAAACCCACGTGCGTACACTAACTCCAAATTTGATCGCGGCAAATGTAGCTACCACAAACAACTACAAACCTGTCGAGTTAAAAAAGGGGCACTGAAATCCGGCACAAAATTCAGAAATACTTTCCGCGAAGGTGCCATTTTTTTTTTCTATCGAAGCGTCACGTAGGCTAATAGCATGTCTAGCACAAAGATCAGCGACAGTGTGTGAAATTTTTCAGCGATTTTTTTCGCAACAGATCTTTTTCTTAGTACAAAACGTAGAAGAATATGACGGACGTAATGCTTTCGCCAATGTCTTAAAACTAAGAGGTGACATCATAACCTCAGTTGCGAAATATGGTGAAAGAACAAAAATATATGCGAATTAATGCACCTCGAATTAATATAGAACATATGCTCAGTAGGACCAACAACCAGCCTCTGAAAACATACCGACAAATTATAATTTACACTTTCGATAGCCTATTATCTCCCACGCTCCGGTGAGCGTGTCCTCTTTTGTTCATCAGAGTGGTAAATGATTGAAAAAAAAATAACCTTCACCGAGATTATAATAATTCATATGCGTTATGATGAAAGCAGGGCTTTGAACTAGCGCGGAAGCATACTTGTGTAATCTAGGCAGCCTCAGCGAGAATCGGCTTAGGGTAAAGCTAAAAAGCCATTAAATTAGAAGTATCATACACTGGTATTACGCAAACAAGGCAAGGTTTCTGAATAGTGAATGAACGCGATCTCGATACAAGCACTTGAAACGAACAAGACAACGAGTAGCCTCACCTTCCATGAAAGCTGCTTTGCAAAATATTCTTTTAATTCCTACACTCACGTTACTAGCCCGCCAGTTTTCATTCCCTGGCGTTCAAAAAAAAATGTCAGGTTGCGAAAAACTCTCCATCCTAAAGTCGACCAACTTCTTATTGATGCTTCTTTGGCATCAGACAAAAGCCTTGCCATTCACTGGTTGGCCCACGCAGGGATATCTGATATACTACGCACTGTCAGGACCACTTCTTCGCAGGGCTAGCTTCACTACTTAGGTGCACATTCTCGGAGCATTAGGCTGATACGCACGAGTGGCATACGCTAAGAATGCTGAGGAAATGCCAGCCCAAAGAAGAACGTCTAGAAGCTATCTAAACAAAAACAAAAAACAAGAACGAGGCTTGCTAGTACACAGCGTCCAGACTGCACAGCCTTATCGTTTATCGCGGCCTCATTTGCTGTCGAGCTAGCACACCCTTGGATATGTCACTACATGCTTATGCAGCAGGTTGACGCCCTCTTCGTTGTTTGGTTTTATTTTTCTTCTTTCGTATTTTTCTTGCCAAAAGCTGCAAGCTCTGAGAAATAGCGACGTCCTCCTCTGTCTACATGGCGCCTCGTCTTTTTAGTGAGCTCAGTCCCGAAAGGATGTGGGAGCCCTTTCGCAACCCGTTTTAAACGGCACCGCTTCTCCATAAGGTTGTGCAAGAGGGATTCATACATCATTCCGAGGAAATAAAATAGCAATTTACCAACAGGGCAGATCTTGCATGCATTGGCACATAAGCGCGCTTGATTTTGTTTTTGTTTGTTTTTTGTTTCTGAAAGGTCTTTCTTGCGTATTACATAAGCGACATATTCTTGTCAAAGTATAGCAGGGGAAAATTATTGGTGCTTGCCCGAAGCTGTACGTTGAATATGAAGGCCGATATATTTAATAACTGCACGTCTGCTGAGCACGCAGCAACAGCTGCTGTGAAAGAGAGTCCCCTCGCCTCTCCCCCATCTCTTCTTTCGCTGTTTTTCACCTCCGTGATCAAAGCATAAGAAAGGGAGTTCCAAAATATGCGTACCTATCAAAATTCTTATCCACGATATTGAACATTAACGATAGTTTAATGGGGAAATGTTCCGCTCACCGAAAATTCAAGGCGAACGTGAGACGTGTGCCTGATTATTCAGCTTCCATGCCGGTATGCCATTCATATTAATTACGGCCTTATGCCACACGTGGAAGCTCAGAGTTGAAAACGAACAGCAGACAAGGATCGTCGAAAATTCGGTCATCAGGCCGCAGGTGGCTTTTTTTTTATGTCGTTGTTCTTTTATGTTTCGTTTAGAAGAAGCTACATATAGGAAATCTCTTTTGTCTTTCTTTACTGTTCTTGTTCTTTTATTGCACTATTCATTTATCACGATGACATGTGCGTTTCTGGACAGCAAAAAGAAACAAAAAGCTAGAAAGAAAAAATACGCTCCTTCGCTCGCTCGCTCACTCACTAGTGGTAGCCACCGTTGATCTCACACCGCTCTATACGCCGAAGAACAAATACCCAGAGGCAGCACTCGCGATCCAGCAATATTGCGCTTATTAGCCGTATTTTCTTCCCAAAAATTTGTCGCTTTAAATATGTCGAGTTATCGGGCGGAAGCCTAGCAAACGACGGCTCGAGAATGGCTGTGGCATGCTTTGTTTTTGTCTACACAATATAATCAACCTAATTGAGGGTTATATGTAAAACAAACACAAAGGAAATTCTAAATAAATTGACCGAGGACGCTAATTGCTTGTCAATGGCAGGAGGCGTAAGGATGAGGTTTTTGCCCCTTCGATTTCTTGTTCTGTATTGTGCCCTGCTAACGACGCAGGCCTTAATTACACCGTGACCCTCTCTTCTGCTCTTCCAAAAAGCATTTTGCTAGAAGACGCTGCCGAAAGCCTTCGACTAGCGCGAGCAAGTTGGAATGTCGAAGAGAATTACCGAAGCTGAGACCGAACAATAGACGCCACCCTGGCAGGCCCCCAAAAGAAACATGCGCTACGAATCCTATATGTTCCTATGCCAAAAACAATGCGTGTCCACTGCAGTGCAACAGAAAGCATTGTAGCACTTTTCTCCATGGCATTTTTGTCGCTTGCGGACACAAGCAACGGCCGACTTTGAGACACTATTTCGCTGTCGCACTGCTTTCATTAGCATCTGAGCAACTTCCCAAAACTAAGTTGCAGCAGAGTTGCGAAGTTGTATTAGTTAAGCTGTTACTAAATGAAACTTTAACATCCATTTTTTTATCTTATTGTGATGATGTAAAACATTAGGTCTGATTACACAGTAACGTGGTATCGTATTCAGCTACTGAACCGAAGGTGGCGGAATCAAATCCCGGCGTGGCGGCCGCCTTCCCATGGAAGCGAAATGCTAGATGTTCATGCGCCTAGTTTTATAGGAGTGCGTTATAGAACACCATGGGGTGGAAAGTTTCGGAATTTTTTACTACAGCATCCTCGTACTTAAATCGTTGTTTTCGGACAATTATTAATTATTTTACGCGCCCACTAGTGCTAGAGAAGACGAGACCGACGACATAGACGTGGCTAACGACGCAAAGTAAACCGGTTTTCAGTCCTAGCGTCAAAAAAATTCAATAACTTTGAGTTTGCGGAATGAAATGCCCGCCATGGCGGCCACTTTTTCAATGGAGATTAAAAATCTTGAGGCCCGTGTGCTTAGATTTACATGTGCACATTAACCGCAGGTGGTCGAAATTTCCGGAGCCCTCCACTACGGCGTCTCTCATAATTATATTGTGGTTTTGGGACGTTAAAACCCAAAAATCATTAATATTTTATTAAGACATGTCTTTCTTTTCTTTTTCAGTGCAGCGTGAGCTCAATTTCTGATTCTACGTCTGTAAAAAATTTTCTAGCACATAATTAAAACGCTTCCTCAATTCTCAACAACCACTCTGAATATCAACCGAGATATCTAAAGCCCTCATTCAGTGTCTTTAAGTCGACAAGACAGGCGTTTATCATCTGAGCTATATGGTTTCTGTGTCTGTTTTTTTTTTCTTTTTTTGCCTTTTTTGAGCGGTACACCAATCTTTCAGTTGAGTAGAACTAACTTGGAGTCACCCCGCTCAGAGACGTTTTTTTTTATCTCGAACGGACGCCCACTTGAAAAATCAAGCTGACTCTACCAGCTCAGTGGAGAGACTACGCAACAAAGCCTTCGGGGCACCGCAAGTGTACAAAAAATAACAATAACAAACTTGCAATAACAAAATAAAGAGCAAATGGTGCCAGATCATCGAGGTCCGGCCAGTGGCTGCCGACGCAGTCATTTTTGAGTGACTCGCCCGGACGATCTCTGTGTAGCCCGACTGCCCTTTATTGTCGCGTCCTCTCATTTTATTGCCCCCCGCCAGTACAGGCGAACACGTTGCGCGGGCCGGTCAAGCGAGCAAGCCCAGGCGCCTGACCGAGCATATATACGCCATATAGGACTGGAGAGCTTATTATTTAGCGCCACTACACGTGTCTTTTTACTGCCAATAAAAGCAGTTAGAAGGCAACAGAGGCCGCTTTATAGGCTCTGCCTGCCGAAGGACCGTGCTCGGGGCCTTGTTTTGAGGACTGCAGTGAGGCCACGCTTCTTTCGTGCCATTAACGCCAAGTGTAACGGCCACATTGGTGGGAGGGGGGGTAGAGACATTTAGCGAGTTTTGCTTTGCCGTCTCACTGTATCGATTATTTGTTTGTTTGTGCGGCTATTCCTTGAGATGAGGAGGGAGGGTAAAGGGGAAAGGAAGAGGTCGGTCTGCCCTATACTTGACGTTCCCGACGAATGCCGCGTCTCGGGAAAAAGACGCCGAGTCGTGGCGTCGCGTGTGTGAACGTGAGATCGCGAAGGACTAACTTCTCCGCATTGCCGAGGTCGAAACAACGATCGTACGTGGGTGCGTTTTGGGGTGTGAATAGAAACCAGTGTGTCCTCCCTGTGATGCCAACTTATGCAATATAAAGCCTCCGAGATACTGTTTTCTTTTTTTCTTCGTTCTGCTTCAGTGGTGCTCCAGTTTCTGATCGGTGCGGTATTGGACTGCGTTTGAAATCAAAACTATTGTCGCTGAGCCTTACTTCCGTAGCTAGCCACTTGAAGGAACTTGTGCGATTATAAAAGCAGCGCAGGTACTTTATAATAAATAAATAAATAAACAATAAATAAGTACACCTTGTCGACAAACAAGTACGTGGGCGATATTTCGCTCCAAATCCCACCTGTCAGGAAAGAATTCGCAATAAAATGGGGGGATAAGGGGAGAGAGGAAATGTGATGTAGCTGTACGCTCGCTGGTAGCTACACATTACACAACAGCCCCACTCACTTATTTCTTTCGAAGGAAGGGAGAACAACAACAAGAGAGAAGGCAGGGGGGTAGGTTAACCAGACACATGGGCGGTTTGCTACCCTACGCTGGGTGAACGGGAAAGAGGAGTATAAAGATGAGATAGAGAGGAAAGTGAAGAGAAAGAGACAAAAAATTGTCCGTCAATGGGCTGACGTGCATGCAGCCATGGCACTACACGATAAAGGCGTTCACAGAGGCCCTTAGTCCTCAAAAAATGCAAGAAAGTTTGACGGCATTTTGAGCCGACGAAGGATGGACGCTGCGCCAGCAGCATCGGCACGGAGACTGTCTGATCGTCCAATTGTCGCAACGCGTCAGCAAAGTTTTGTCTGTCAGAGGCAAATAGAGGGCGACGGCATAGAAGATGGTCGATGTCTTCACTTACTTCTTTGTATGACAAAAACACCTTCCACAAGAGATGATGATGTGCGACTATAATCAAACGCTTCTTCATGAAGCTTAAAATACACGCTAGAGCAGTCATCAATCGCTACCCACATACTTGCTTAGAGGACATTTAAACTGGGTATTTATGAGCGCTCAGTTTTTTCTCGGACACTTTTTTTTCTTGTCCCCTTCCCTAATCCCCCAGTGTAGGGCAGCCAACCGGATGTCTTTCTGGTTAACCTTCCTGCCTTCTCCCTTTTGTTGCTTCCTCCTTCCTCCTTAATCGTGATGCGAAGTGCCAAGAATATCAGCAATCTAATTACATTGAAAATCATTGGACTGCACCTTCTGTAAGCGCCATCTATGCGTAGCGGGGCGTTACTTGGAGCACTGAGAAAGTGTTTCTTTGTCAAGGACGCCGCGCTCGCTTTTGTGCGCATGCGTGTAGCACACTCGACAGGCTCTGGTTGGCGAGAACATACGCTAGAAAAATGAACAGTGAAGGCGGACCTTCTAAAACTTCGCCCTCTCAATATCTTTCGTCAGGCCGTTCGCTCTCGTCTCTCAATACTTCTTGAAAAAAGAAAAAGCAGACAAGCAGCCCGTTTCGATGTGACGCCCTCGAAGCTTTGAAGCGCGAGAGTTGTTCTACAATCGTGCCCTCTGCTATGGTTCCCAATCGCCCATGCGTATACACAGTCCTGGCAAAAAAAACGAAAAAGAAATGGAAGTCAGAGGAGGGGGGAACCGTACTGCAGGGAATCCGGCTTTGAAGAGTAAGCTCTTCTCGTTCCCTACGTGGCGGATCAGGCAAGAGGCACCCTGTGCCGAAAGCTTCTTTTCTGACGCACGCGCAGCGGCTTTTGTTCTTCGCAAGTGCCGGCGAACAAAAGGCTAAAGAGGGCGCTGGCGGTAGGCAGTAGTGTAGGTTCCACGCCGCCGAGGTAGACGCGTCGAGAGCGCGAGGCCATCACCGATAACGCCCGCATTCGGCGACGCTGACAGCGAAGCCTAATCGTGAGCCCCTTTCCTCTTGCTCCCTTGAACACAAGGCGATCCATGCGTTAAGAGATAACGATCGCTTCCACGCGCAAACTTACACAGGGTTAAAACGCATCGAACGCGACGTGACGTCCTCGATAGTTGCTGTTTATCGTAATCCACGAAAAGTTCTACTGGCAAAATAGAAGACAATGAACACTTCGAAGAGTATGCCGTGAGCACGAACTTCCATCTGATTCCAATCGTAAAGCTGAGCGGCGTTTCTATACAATCATTGTATAAAGCACGTCAGGTTAGGTTACGGTGGAGGGGCGGAAAGCAAGACTAACACTAACAAGTCGGTAACCGGTGACAGTGGCGCACACGACATGAAAAAATAGAGGCACCTTGACATGGCGGGACAATAGAAGACAATTAATGGGAGCGTATAGGTATAGAGTTAGTCAATCTCTTTCGTGAAGACTCTAGTTACGCGGTATTGACACAATGGATTCAGGTGGCTGGTGTCTTGCTCGTCCGATTTTATCTGGTTAGATTATTTGACTAAGAACGGGACACCTTCAAGTGCTAGCTTCTGTTAACTCAAGAATGAATTGCTTGGCGCCAGTGCATTGTACTGTAGTTACAGTATAACTCTAACGAGGGGTTTGAGTCACGTACGCTCCTGTCTAGCTCCCATACATTTCTCCCCACAAGGGATAGATTGTCGAGATTGCAGTCTTCACGCTATTTTTTTTTCGGTTCTCAGCTTTACTGGCAAGCATTCGAATAGACTGCAAGAAAGATAACCCAAGCTAAGGAAATGTGTCGCCTGGGAATACAGCTTACCTACTCAGCAGCGACAAGACTGACGCATAAAACGGATGTTCATCCAGCGCGGACGAAGTAGCTGTAGCCTGTAATTGACTTATGTGAGCCCGTCACCTACGACGTTGAGAGATTTCTCGGTACAAGGTGCACACGTTCTGAGCACTGCTTGCTCTAGCGATTTTTTTTCTTGTCACTCCAAAGTAATCTAACCATGCTTAGGAACAAGACGGGAGCAAAAAGGATAATAAATGATGAATATCGCTGAGCATAGAATTGCCTCAAAAACATTCTGTGTTCAAATTTTGTTATTATAACTATATGTACATCGCCTTATTTTTGTACGTGAGCTCCAACGTGACAAGCAATCAAATCTAACTTTAAGTTTGTGCTTACGTCTGTCTCTTCACGTGTTATAGTTTCTCCGTATTTAGCGTGATACTATTTTCATAGAATACACAAGTGAATTTCCCAAAGTCATTCACTTACCGCGCTGCCTTTTATTGTTTTTTTGTTCAAACATTCATGGGTAAGTCTCTTACCATAAACATTTGTACTTTAAGGGAGATAACACACGTTGACCCCAACTCAAGTCTTTGATTCACTCTCTTTTTTTTCGTTTCATTCTCAAATTCCCGTAGTTTCCGGACCAGTTCTTTGTGATCCCTTCTTTACAAAGCTTACGCCGAAAGTCAGCGCGAGCGGCATGCCGCTTCTTCGCACGTACGCACGCGAAAGCTGCGGAATCCGTGAAATCCGTCACCCGTTTCGTCAGCAGCGACGCTTCGTCTTCAGGCCCGCGAAGCTCGCCATAACATCTAGCGTGCGAACTCCTAAGGGCATCCCGACAAAATCGTCGGGGATTTCGTCTCCTTCTCAAATAACGAAACACGTAGGACTCGCTTCTCCACGTGCCAACGGAGGGAAGAAAAAGCCGCCAGAAAGAACTGGTCTCACGCAGCCTTCTTTTCTTCTTCACTTCCTCTTCATTCTTTGTCACAGTTGTGTCTTCTAGCGCGGTTGTTTGTGTTTCTAAGCTTTGCCTTCCCCGTGTGGGTGCTGTCGATGCGCTCTCGATTCAGCGGGTATGTTTGGGATGTAGGCAGAGGAGGCACTGGGGCTGTCACCGACATGTGCAGTGAACACGACGTTCGCTGATGCGTGCTAAAAGGCAGCTTGACTCTCTGGCACGTAGACGAGAGAAGATGGAGAGAGAAGAGGAAAAAAAGACACAAACAAAACCACTTTTCCTGCACGCTTTTCTGTCCGTTTTTATTTCGCTTCTCTTGTTCTAAGGCGGGGCGAGTGAGGGCGGCTGTCTTTCCGAGTAAGCACGTCAGCCCACGGTTATATAGGCGCAGGTGCTTTTTTCTCGATCCCCACTTTGGCATGGATTCTCTGTTATCGACGACGCGAATAAGACACGCCACCCTCCGCTTTCGGAGAGAGCGTGGGCGTGTGTGGGCGCGCGCGTGCAATCTGATTGAGCACCCCCTTTCATCTCCTTGGCTTCCCTCTCCCTTTACGCCTTTCCCCAAGTTCCGTCAACAGCCAGCCGTGTATAGTTTCCGCATTGCTCGGCTGGCCACACTCTGCTTCTCCCAAGTTTTCTGCCACTTCTATATCGACGTGTTTGTGTTTTCTGTCGGGCTGTGTAGTTTTCCTCGCAGCAAAAGCAAATCCCGCCGAGATGCAGAGGCTTCGCAACGTAGAGGGAGCGTGGGTCATTTCCGACAATGAGCGCAATTACTTCGGGGCCCCGGCGTAACTGACGCCTAATCATTCCTGATGGCCGATGCAGCTTTCGGAGCGCTGCAACGTCTTACGTTGTCGCGAGCAATAGGCGCATTCCTGCCCCCGTGCTGAAGACGGCAATGCGAAACTCTGCAGCACCCTCTGTGAACTCTGTGAAAGAAAACTAAAGATGTCATTCGCATATTCATTCGCGCAAAAAACTGCACCGTTGATAATTTTATCTCGAGACGTCCTAAACGAAAAGTGTGCTCCCTAAATTATTGCGTTTCACTGCGAACTCTTAGATGTCACTTCTTTATTCGCTTCATTCTAATGCCCTCACGAATAACTTTTAGTGCAGCGACAAAGAGGAGGACGAAGATGAGGAACGAACACGAAAGGGCGAGCGCGATTTCTGATCCAGCACTCGTCCTGTTGTGTCCACTCCTTATTTTTGTCGTCGTTCTTTTCCGCTGCCTCAAGTTATCCTCAAGTTGGACCAACTGCACAAACCAACGCGCGCTTGCAATCGCAGAGTCTCCCACGTTTGCTGTAGATACGAAAATCATTGCTCCTATACTACATTTGCCTCGCCTACACCTGTTTGTAAATGTAAACTTTGGAAAGAATTATCTTGGCCCCGCGAAAATATATTCTATTAAAAATAGTGTCTTGGCCCCAATTATTACATGCTTTCGGTCAACAACCACACACTTACACAATTACAATTGTCGCTATCTTAAAGCTTCAAAAACACGTTTTTTTAAATTAACGCTCCAAGGTTGAAACAAACAAAAATAATACAGCTCTAACTTGCCCTTGAGGCAGGGTAGACCAGCGGAGGCCATGCGGGAGCGGGAACGGTACAGAAAGAATCTGAACTAAATTGTATTCGTTTAGAATTTAACACATGTACGCAGTTAAGAACACCGAGGTACCAGTGTTCTCTTGGCTCGGCTGGCTTATATATCATGTCTCCACGCAGTTAATTTGCCTGTTTTTAATCGCTTGCTTGTGATTCTGTTTGATTCACATGATGAATCCCATTGTTACCTTTCTTTTTTTTTGATCAGCTGTGAAATAATTCTCTCTGCAAACGTTTGAGACACAGCAATAGGAATGGAAGTTCAATATTTCTTTCCTATAATAATCCATCATCACACCTCGTGTCAAGGACAACCACGAAATGCATAATAACATTAAAGTATAGTAAATTATAAAATATGACGTATAATGCCGTCGTTTTAAACTCCAAAGCGCCGTGGCCCAAAACTTAGATTTATACGACAAATATTGTGAATTTGTTTGGTGGGGTGAGCGCCATGTTCTTGGAACACATGAGCCTTTGCACAACAAGCGTTTAGACAGCTATTGATTATTGATTTGTGTGTTTTAACGTCTCCATGCCACCATATGTTTATGCGAGATGCCGCAGTGGAGAACTCCAAAAATTTCGACCACCTGGGGTTATTTAACGTGCATCCATATTTGAGCACACGTGTCTACAGCCTTTTCGCCTCCATCGAGAATGCAGCCGCCGTAGCCGGGATTTGATCCCGCGACCTGCGGGTCAGTAGCTGAGTACCTTAGCCACTAGACCACCACGGTGAGGCATTCGTGTAAATATTAACACCTTTACATAACAGCAAGCTCACTGATGGAATCTAAGTAACAACCGAAATAACATGCAAAATAACCTACTATAAGGCCAAGAAAACAAGAATATGACATAAAAAATTGAAGTTCCAGGGCTCGTATCTTTTTTTTGTGAAACTTTAATGAAAACCAGAAGATAAAAAAGCCAAAAATGTCATAAAGGACGTTAATTGTAGTGTCCCGAGTGGTGCTTTAGATGTGAAGAAAGTAAAGTTGAGGAAAAGACAGCCGGCAGAGACTGAACCTGCAACCTTCGGATAAATATATACATTTCCACACTGACCGTAATGGCCATGAACCACGTCGACTAACATTTCCAGGTTTGCATGCACGTAAATATCCGGTGTAGTGGATGGCGAGACGACTACCATCGTAACTCACTTGGCAAAGGTATTTTTGTCCGTTTTACTTTCTGCACATCTACAACATAAGTACACTACACTTAAAATTGTACATTTAACGTTCCTTATATCTTCCTCGGCCTATTTATCTGTTAGCGTTTATTACAGGGCACGAAACACGCACAAACAACATAACACACGCAATTTACTACAAATGCGTCGTCACCGATGTTTGGTGCACAGTGGGATTTCACGAGAACGAGCTGTCTTATGGCACCTACGTACATTCCTGGAGAACCGACAGTCAGTGGCTTTACCAAGCTACAAAAGGGAAAGCTCTCGTCTGCTGACGACTCCAGTAACGTTGTTAAAATCGAATGGCGCCACTCGTGCCACCGCTGGAGCACAGCACCAACTCTGGTTCTGCGGTGTTTTGGCTAACGGTGGCTACATTCGGTGGACATGCGCTGAGAAACGGGAAATACAAACCGCAGCTCAATATCGACGCCAGCGAGCTGTGTCCAGCCCCAGCGACCAGGTGTCACAATGCCTATTCCTTCCTTTCTCATCGTTCTCCCCGTCAGCATCCACGCATACAAGGAGAAACGCAAACGCATGCACTGACTATCTCTCTCTCCCTCTCGCTCCCACTCTCGCTCTCTCTTTCTCTCTCTCCCTTTCTCTCCATCGCCCCTCCCCGTAATCCTCGAATGACGTGCTTCACCGCAGATCATGCCGACCACTTTCCTCGTGCAGGTTTAATGGCATATGGAAACCTCTCCTAGCTTGCTCTTTTAGTAAAGCTGCTTGAAAATCGATGAATGCGTCATAAACCTGGAACACTTCCTTCTCCGCGCTCTTTGTAATGTAAGGTAAAGCAAGGGGAAGGGAGTAAGGACATTGCCGTAAGTACGCTTATTGTTATGGCGGATGCACGTGCACGCTCGTTTCTGCCGTTTCAAATCTGCCATTTTTTTAGGGTAAAGCCGGGCCACGAACGGCGATGTGGGGAAATAGCCCTCTACGCAGGGATCAGATCTCGAAGGCAATGTCACCTTGGACTCTTCGGAATTGAGAGCTTAGGGAAGGACAAGTCGGTGCTCCAAACTTTGGCTTTCTGTATCTTTTTTTTCTCTTTTTTATAACATTTTTGTTATTTTTGTTCAAATTCATTGGCCAGAATCCTAGAAAAATATGTAAGGAGCAAAAAAAAAACATTAGGTCAGCGTTTGTATTGTGGATGTTATGTCGTGACTAGTAAGGGGGTGAATCCATGCCAAAAGTTTTGTGACTAAAGCATCGCGACAATTTAAATCCCAAATATGCCACACTTTTGCGTCACCAGTCGCAATGTGTCTAAATAAAATCTCCAATGCCATGCCTTTTATTCATTATAACGCTTGCTTTGCTAGTTATTCCTTTGTTGACAAATGCACCGTAATGTTGATTTTCCAAGCGCTTTTACGAAGATTTATCCGAGCAAACTATTTTTAAGATAACAAATATCGATATGCAATAGAAATCTCAATCTAGTGTCTCGTAATCAGGCTTCATGGTAAGCTTGTCGATTATATACGTTTCACGCTCGCTTATTACCGTTCGAGAAACAAAAAGTGTCAGGCCCTTTTCGTTATATCAGTGTAGTTCCAATGACTATTATCAAGCTTTTTGTAGAGTATTCACTTGCTTCAGAAGGCGGAAAAAGTGTAATAGCTTCTCCTCATCTTCTTGCAAATAATTTTTCCACAATAAGAGATTTCATTTATTCAGGTTTTTGACTTGTTTTTTTTTATTTTGTGCGTATTTAAAAAAAGCGCATTGAACATTATTTCTTACTAGGCTTTCTCCTTTTTTCTTATTTTGCAAAAGTTCAGCCGAAAGACTTCTCACCATTTTTTTCGTAGTTTGATTTAACACAGTGTCTGAGAAATTTATTCTCTACACTATATGCAAAAGAGACGTTCATCCAATTTGACCTCGTCGACTGAAGTAATTGGGCTAGAAAGTTAACACAAAAATGACTGTCTGAGGCTAACAAAAACACAATCCAAAGCGATGTTCATTTTTTCTAAATGACCTGCTTCTTACCGCACCACGAATAAAATTACAAGAAAGCCCGAAGTGCCCTGTATAAACTCGTTCACCCCCAAAACCTACGCGTAAGACACGTCCGGTCCACCTCGGAGGCACGCGGTCAGGATCTTTCAAATCTCGCCCTACATCCTGGCTCGCCCCCGGTAATGCTGGTCACGGCACCGCGAACGCGTCACGCGCCCCAAATGTAACCGTCACTACGCAACAAACCGTGTCGTCTCTTCCCCGCGGCAGTGCCAGCCGTGGCCAGCGTTGGTGAGCGTTCTGCGCCTCTCCGCATCGGGCCCCTAAATTGGGGGTGACGCTCACGTCATATCCCATCCCACGCCACGAAGACATCGCTTCGCGAATGGGAAGGAAGGTGGTGGCAGGGAGGTGTTCTGCGGTAGCCGGAACGACGAGACTTATCGAGAGGGTGAAGTTGGTGCCTGGCGTGCGGCTCGCATTGCGTGACTGCCGGACACTAGGCGGCTGGACCGCGTCTGCCTGCCTGCCTCCTCGGGTCCCTCTTCTCGTCCATTCCACTTCAGAGAGGTGGCGCGTAATAATATAGCGCGCCGCAACCACCACCACAACGACGGAAGCCCCCGCGGTGTCCTGTGCTCACATTGGACACAATCTTTCGGTCATCGCAAAAGAAAGAAATAAAGGGACAAATTAGTATAAAACAGCTCAAAATCAGATCGATTTTCGATTTCGAAAGCACGAGAGGTCCGGTGATCTTCATCTACTCCGACGCCCTTTTTGCTCTTTGGTTTACGACTCCACATCAAAACTCCCGCTGCGTCTCCTACCTGCTCTTTACTCGGTGTTTTGCGCGCATCTTACGTAGTTTCATTCCTATGTTTGCTCGACATATATGCACGATGTGATACTCTTTTAAACTTGCCTTTGTTTTCTTTTTTCTTTTTGATAGCACCATGTTGCGCGCGTATCCCTTTTTCACTTTTTCAGCATCATTTGTTCGTCGAAGCTGGTCATACTTCTTTTTTGTTACAGCCTTTCCTTTTCGCTACCAATCGCCGAAGTTCACCAGAGTCCACGACTCTAGCACCAGCGTGCGTAGCGGGCGATGGAAACAGCAGCAGCAACAGCCGCATCATTCGTCCAAGTACACAGAAAACACTTCGATCGGCCTGACTCCCCTCTACGCCCGTCCCAAATCTCTGCCTGATGAGTTTCAATTGGACATCGACCTCTCTTCGATCGCCTGCCCTTTCCTCTGATCTTTTTCCCTTTCTCCCTCATCGCGTCTTCTTACTTTTTCATTACAATGACGCGTTTTGTTATATCCTTCATCTTCGCTCGACGAAATTGACTTTTTTTTTTCTTTTCCGCTAAGTCTTCTTACTTCATCTTTATACGATTCTGTTCATCTTCTCCCGCGGGGTATTCCACAGACGCCGTTTTTCAAGTCGTTTGCAGAAACGACGCTCTAAGCAGAAATCGCGGCGATTTTTCCTTCGCTTCATTCCGGCGTCGCCTGGACCCCAGATTTGGTCCGCTGTTTATTTGCTGCTCTTTTTTTTCTTCTTCAACGTGACAGTGCTGCTTATCATCCATCCGTCTCGCTTCATCTTAAGGAACGAAATTCCGTAAACGAATTCCACATTCCGTTTGTCTCGTTGGTCCTGTCTTTAACCACTCCGGCTTTCTTCTTTCTTTCTTGATTATTGGATGCACATATTTTTATTACCAGTTTTATCTTTAGTGCTCGAAGATAACGCGTTCGTTTGCACGTCCTTCTAACTGCCAGTGATGAATGCGAGAAAACTAATCGTAAGCGCTCGAAAGTAAAGGAGCCACGTGGCTTCTGCCACCGTATCTTTACATATTTCTTCTTCAAGCAAAATATTCATTGCTTTCTCATTTCCGTCAATCTAAACCTCCTACACCCTTTGTTAGAGGTGCCTCCACTTAATGTTTCTTCCTGTCTGACAAGAAAAAAAGTGCCTGCACGTTCGACGTTTGATTTTACTTGCTCCAGAAGCAGGCGCACAAATACGAGACGTAAAGGATTTCTCCAACAACAAGAATTTAGTGCAATCCAATAGTGAAGGGAAGTCAATTCAAAAGACTTGTTTCTAAAGAAGCCGTCAGGTAAATAGGCATTCTCATTATACCTTAGCTGCTGTGCATTTTCTGCCCTTCTATAACTCTTCTCTCGCTGACTGCAATGCACAAACACTGCCAGTACATTTTCAGCCAATAACTAAAGTTCGACTGGATAATCCAGTATCGCACTTACCCGAAGAATAGGCTCTCTTTAATTAAAAATTCATATTTAAGTTCTATCCTACGATTCTTACTTCATTAGCTGTTTATTGTCTCAATTATGGGACGTTAGAAAACAGTTGCTTTATTTCATTCATATTTCTGCCTACGAATCACACTACGAAAAAACTTTTTGGGAGGGGTGTGGGCAACCCGCTCACTACTAGCTTCTTTCTTTTTATGCAAAAACTAATCTAAATAAAAGAATTCACTCGCCCTTTTTATATAGGCATTTATTAACGCCTTGGTTACAATATTTTACGTTTATTGCTTTTCAGCGTTGCCAAATATTAAATTAAATATTTTGTTCTTCACTTGGAGCTCTGCCAATACCTCAGAAAGCTTGCGTGTCGAAGAATTTCAGGTCAATTCTACATACCATATCTCCGACCGGGAGCGTACAGGCATTCGCAGAACTTGTGAACATTCAACGCGTACCTATCGATACAAATCAACTAAAAGCACCACTGGTGCCGGACCTTTAACAGAACTTCAGCCATAGTACCTCCTTTCGGTCTATGCACCCTCCCGAAAGCAACTACCAAAACAGGGAAATGTAGCAGCTTAGTTCCTATGAAAATGTCGCTAATAGACGGAAGGCCTGTATAAAACGGGCACTGACAGAAGTGCTGCTGTCTGTAACAACTAAGCGTCACAGAATGCGAACTGTAATCTGGTATCAAACAATACAAATAGTGTAACGTGTGCGTCGTTGAATACTTCCGACCTCTTAAAAAGGGATTGTCCGAAGTTATTCATCATCAGCAGCCCCTCATCAAGAAAGCTCACATAGTGCCTTGCACCTACATAGCGGCTACATTCCTTCTCTGAAGAATGACAAATATTAGTCTAGCGCCTCTGCCCAATTTGCGAAATAATATGATTTATGGCGCAATGGATACCTTTCAAGCGTACTTGTATTAGTATACTCAAGAGAGTTTATAATGATTCTATGAATGCCATTGTTCCAGCTTTCGCTTTGAGTGTGTTGCGCTTTCCACGCAGGCCTCCTAATTCCTTCATTGATTTTGCTTTTTGTTGGTCCGGCCTATCAATGTTTTCCTTTGTTTTATAGTCAAGTACGTGCATTTCCGATGGAGGCGGAAAGGTTGTAGGCCCGTGTGCTCAGATTTGGTTGCCGTTAAAGAACGCCAGCTGGTCAACATTTCCGGAGTCCTCCATTACGGCGTCTCTCATAATTATATGGTGGTTTTGGGACGTTAAACCCTACATATCAATTATCAATCATTGTCATATACGTCGTACCATCTCGCACAAAACACCACTTCAGTGGCACCTTAGCATAGAAATTCAAACTTTCAACATATCAGCGGGTTTAATGATCAGCATTACGAAAGTGATGATCGTAATCTACAAGATTACCCAAGGTTGGCAGAGACATTCAGAGATGCTTCGTCCACTGCTTGGACTTTACACCTGTTTTTTTTTTCGTTCAGTAATCATTTTTGTTGAAAGAAAAAGCTTTTATGAAGCCACAATTTCGACGATTACGTCGCAATCATAAACGTATAACGGCTATTAAAAACGTGTCCTCTCCGAGCTTCACAATGCACATACTACCAATGGGCCGTGAAATGAGCTTTATCATCCCCATCTCCACCTCACCAACTCGTCATAATGGAAGGCACTTTTTCAAATCGTATTTTACTGTTGGCAAGAGTTTTAACAAAAAAAGCAATTGCACACACAGTAATTACTTTCCCCCAAATTAAACAACATGCAGAAGCCCAGAAAAAAATAAGGCAAGAACTCACTACAGTGAGCAACAATGATCAAAACGAATTTCATAATTGTGACTCGACTGCACTTTTGTCACCGAATCACCAACTCGTCATTATGCCACGCCGTCTTTTTCCAAAGCTTTCTGTTCTCTTGAGCAGGTATATTCCAAAACAAAATCAACTTCCAAAGGCACGCCCACTCATTACTTTCCCCTAAATGAAACATGTAGCATGTTTGAAAATAGTAGCAGGAACTGTGTGGGCTAATATTATAAAAACCCATTTCATAATTGTGACTCCACAACACTTCAATCACCAGCCCACCAACTCGTCATAATGCGACACAGTATATTTATATAGCGTGCTCTACTATCAAGAGAGTTTGTTTACAAACAAAAGCAACTTCCACAGGCGTATACGATCATTATTTTTCCTCAATCAAAACATGCAGCAGATGAGCGAAAGTTACGGCAGTAACTGACCAGCGTGTGGTACAGTGATCGAAACGAATTTCATAATTCTGATTTGACCGCACTTCTATCACCAGCTCACCGACCCGTCTTAATGCCACGTGCTCTCTTTTTTGAAGCTTGCTCTACTGTTAGGCACGTATTAACAAACAAAGTCAACTTTCACAAGCGTGCATAATCATCGTTTTTGTTTGAATCAAAACATGCAGCAGCTGAGCGAAAGTTGCAGAAGTAACTGACCACCATAAGCTCCAATTATCAAAATAAATTTCACAATTGTGACTTGACCGAACTTCTATCACTGGTTCACCAACTCTTCACATAGCTACACACTCTTATTGTAAAGCGTTCTCTACTGTTAGGCAAGCATGTTAACAAACAAAAGCAACTTCAACAGGCGTGCATAATCGTTATTTTTTTCCATTAAACACATGCGCAGATGTGCGAAAGTTATGGCAGTAACTCACCAGGGTGAGCTACAATTCTCGAATCAAAATGTTTAATTATTACTCAATCGCATTTCTATTACCGGCCCAGCAACTCGTCATGATGCCTCGTACTCTTATTTTGAAGCGTGCACTGATGTTAGGCATGTATGTTAACAAAAGCAGCTTCAAAAGGCATGTATAATCTGGTCTTTCCTCAATTAAAAACATGCAGCAGATGAGCAAACGTTGCGACAGTAACTGACCAGTGTGAGCTACAAATATGAAAACAAATTTCTTGATTATGACTCGACCGCACTTTGCCACTATCTCCCTAACTCGTCATAACCACGCGCACTTTTTTTGTAAAGCTTGCTCTACTGTTAGGCAAGTGTGTCAACAAACGAAAGCAACTTGCAACCACGCAGAATCATTACTTTTCCAAATAAAAACATGCAGTATGTAATCAAAATTATGGCACTAACTGACCAGCGTGAGCTACAGTTATCGAAACAATTTTGTTCATTGGTACTTGACCGCGCTTCTATCAATGGCCCTCAAACTTGCCATAATGCCACGCACTTTTTCTGTAAAGCGTGCTCTACTGTTAGTCAAATATGTTTACAAACAAAAACAACTTACACAGGCGTGCATCATCAATGTTTTTTTCGATTAAAAACATGAAGCAGATGAACAAAAGTTGCGAAAGTAACTGACAAGCGTGAGCTACAAATATGAAAACGAATTTCTTGATTATTACTCTACCAACCTTTGTCACCATCTCATCAACTCGTCATAATGCCACGCACTTTTTCTGTAAAGCTTGCTTACTGTTAGGCAAATATGTTCACAAAAAGAAACTTACGCAAGCCCGCAAAATCATTATTTTCCCCAAAAATACATGTAGCAGATGAGCAAAACTATGGCAGTAACTGACTAGCGTGAGCAACAATTATCGAAACAAATTTCATATTCATATTTGTGACGTGAACGCGCTGCTATCACTGGCTCACCAACTTGTCATTATGCCACGCACTCTTTCTGTAAAGCGTGCTCTACTGTTAGGCAAGTATGTTTACAAACAAAAGTAACTTCCACAGGCGTGCATCACCATTGTTTTTCCTCGATTAAAACTTGGAGCAGATGAGCAAGTGTTGAGGCAGTAACTGACCAGCATGATCTACAATTATCAAAACAAATTTCTTCATTAGGACTCGACTGCACTTTGTCACCATCTCACCAACTTCTCAATGCCACGCACTCTTTCTTAAAGCGTGCTCTACTGTCAGCCAAGTATGTTCACAATGAAAAGCAACTTGCACAACCGCACACAATCATTACTTTCCCCAACTACAACATGCAGCAGGCGAACAAAGCTATGGCAGTAACTGACTACTGCAAGCTACAATTATCATAACAACTTTATAATTATGACTCGACTGATCTTTGTCCTCATATCACCAACTCCTCCTAATGCCAGGCACTCTCTCTGTAAAGCGTGCTCTACTGTTAGGCAGGTTTGTTGACAAACAAAAGCAACTTGCAACCACGCACAATCATTACTTTTCCCAAATAAAAACATGCAGCATGTGAGCAAAATTATGACAGTAACTGACCAGAGTGAGCTACAGTTATTGAAACGAGTTTAATAATGGGTTCTTGAGCGCGCCTTTATCACTGTCTCATCAACTCGCCAGAATGTCATGCACGTTTTCTGTAAAGCGTGCTCTACTGTTAGGCAAGCATATCTACAAAAAAAGCAACTTACACAGGCATGCATCATCATTGTTTTTCTTCGATTAAAAACATGAAGCAGATGAACAAAAGTTGAGGCAGTAACTGACCAGTGTGAGCTACAATTATCTAAACAAATTTCTTGATTGTGACTCGACCACACTTTATCACCATCTCACCAACTCGTCATATTGCCACGCACTCTTTCTGTAGAGCGTTCTCTGCTGTTAGGTAAGTATATTT
>WOVY01010525.1:377500-543960 GCA_013436015.1 Rhipicephalus annulatus
GCCGATAAACGTTGCAAAATATAAAAGCCCCTCAATGCATTGAACTGATGGGAGACGAGAGAGAAAAAAACACTTTGGAGAAACAACAACAAACGTATCACTAGGATCTTTGACGCATTTTCATTAATTTTGTGTGCTGGTCACATTAGAATTAAGACAGTTCCAATTCGCTTCACCGCAGGAATGTAACCTTCGGTTATGTCGCACAAATGTTTTACATTTTTCACTGATCAGTGACCAGTGAGCTGCTGAGATTTAGCCTACGCCACTACCCTAACTAGCTAATGTTGGCCGAAAAATTCTGAAAACACCCTACAAGAAGGTAATTACGGTTAGAAAACCAGTGTTGCAGATGAGAAAAAAACAGCAGGAGCACACTAGAGTAATTTGCAGTCCTTAAACAAAAAGCATATTGCTTACTGGACCACACTCCATGGTGTTGAGAACACGCACAATGATCGTTTGATGGGGACTGGAACTCCGTGATTAAAGCAGATTTTGAGCTTATGAAAAAGAGATAACCGAATGTTCTTATCGAATGCGAAAGTCGCTCGATCGGTGGCGTTGGTGTCAACATGAGTAATGCGCACGTCTTCATCGTCAAGCTACGACATCGCCGTATGACACCATGATAACGCAGCAGATCATAATTTGCGACGTCATCATGGCGTCAAGGTAAGCTGCAAAAATCTTACACTGCCTCCTGTTCTGGTGAAAGTGCAGGACTACGCTAGATGCAGATAGCTTTCGAAGGGGGCTAGTGAAGGACTGTTAAGTTGACTGGGAAGAAAGGGGAGGTTGCTTTTGTTCTAAAGTCGTCCTGAGCGATATTTTAAAAGACCTTCTGAGTGTTCTTTCTTTTTTTTTTGGGGGGGGGGGGGCTGTACCAAAGCTCTCTACCTTGTTCTGACTATCGGAGAGCTGTAGCTATGGCAACACTTGGTACAATACATAGCATAAATAAATGTCAGGGTTCTTTGCGCATTTGCCTAATACTTTTGTTTCTTCTTGTCAGTTAATGAAATCACCCTTCCAAAGCCACCACTCGTCAATTGACCATGGACATTACCCATAGTGAATTTTCACTTTTGGTGAAACATCTAAGGTTTTCACGTTAACCATCGCAAACAGTGACAATAACACCGAAATGAGGTGCCGGCATTATGATAAGTGAAACCGGGTAAACAATGAAAGCTCCGCTTCATCGCCGACTGGTATCAAGTGTAAGATAAAGAAGCTCCAGCTGATTATACCACAACAGCAGTAGTTCAACCACCGCGACTCCCGCGGTCTTTTGATGAGTTCTTTGCAGTATATTTGGCGATCAACTGCAAACCTTATTTTGCTCGAACATTTTCAACAACAGAAAAATGGTTTAAACGAAATTCACTAAAATGCATTCATCAATTTAGTTAGTTCATTGAACGAGATGATTTCTACAGGAGGCGTAAGCCAGGTAACAATGACTGGCAAGTCCTTGTTATCTGGCTAATCCGTTTATATCAATCAATGCTCAGGAGGTTTTTACCGTGTGTGCCGTAATTTTTTGTACCGTATACGTAGTTATTGCAGTACAACGTTTGAAACCTTCTTGCGATCTGTTTTTGGTGGAAGAAGGAACTATATACGGTACACAAATGCTTTCTGAACTTTTATTTTTTAGGCTGCCAAACAAGTTCTTCATTTGTACATTAGTGACACGTAACAGTTTTTTTTTTGTCTGACCTTGGTGTTATATTTACAATATTTTAGAGTTGAGAAACTGCAATTATATACTTTCTTCGGTTTATTCACTGCAACGAATCTACAAAAAACGCGTTCTTGTACCTTCGGTGTCAGCACCGTGTCTTTTTGGTTGTGTTATAAATCAAACTTCAGATTTCAAGAAAGACCTTGTGAGAGATGGCTAAGAGTTATCTCGAGGTAACCTCAATACTTATGGACACTTGTGGGCATAATCGGACGTTTTCTAGCTGAAAGCTTTTTCTCCTAATTCAAGATAAAATGTTATATTCAAGATAGTCGCGCATTATTCGTAGATATCACAATTGGTACCCGCTTAACGATAGAGCAAATGAGGCCTCAACTACCTCATAGGCCATTGTATTAGTTTTGAATCTTGTGTGCAAAAGATTCTGGAACCTTGGGCATCTGCCTCAATTGCGCAGAAAGTGACTGAAGCACGACTACTTTACTTAAAGACAACAAACCTGAGCGACTGCCTGTAGACTGTGTGTGCTCCCCCGAGTGTTCTCGTGATTGTATGTACCTTCTTCTCTCTCTGCAACCTATTTTATTCCCTTCATCTCTTCCCCAGTGCAGGGTAGCAAACAGGGTGTGCGTCTGATAACCTCCCGGCCTTTCCTTGAATCTTTCTCTCTCTCTTTCTCTCTCTCTCTCTCTCTCTCTCTCTCTTGACTCATGTACAACCCATCCTTATGGTAATTCTAATAGCAGCTTTTGAAAGGCGAAATTCATTTATTGTTGAACATGTTAGTTTGTGGTTACATATTGCTACACTATTACATTTATTTAGAACTTCTAACGACGCAAAAAGAGGGGGACGCACACAAGTTCAAAACAGAGGCACTTGTTCGCCTCTCATTACAACATCTCCTTGATGTAGTCGATACATTCTGCACTGAGTAAATGAGCACTGAGTGAATAGGACTTGCATAAAACATGCATCTCATTTCCTCAGCGTTGAGAAATAGTTCAACAAAAATCTCACTGGGACTGATGTTTCGACATGATTACCACTGCCACGTTTAGACAAGTCATTCTGTTTGTTTAGACGAAATAAGGTCTTGTTTAGAATACTTGACTCGGGGGACAACACCAAGTCTTACCTATCAATCGCGTCATGCTCTCACGCTGAGTAAGCGTTAACGTTTCATTCTGATGTCGCAACTGCTTCAATTTCTCGCTCGGAGTTCTCCCCGTCGCTTACCGCACTTTTGGCGGACTTACGCTGCCCTCCACATATTCGAGCGTTTGTATGGTGTGTCTTCGCATTGTGAATGTGTAATTGGTGTATTAATTGGGATGTAACTGGGTTTCTGCATCCACTCCTCGAGTTCCCGGAAAGCAGAGTTTTTCGAAATGTTTATATGCGCTTAGCTCGACAGCTGGCGCCATGGCGGTGCTTTGTTGGCCGATGAGCCCGAGCGTCTGCTTTCTTGCGAGCTGCATGTGGCTGTGTCGCGGGTTTGCAGATAATGAGTGAGCACTTTCCTTCCTCGACGCAGTGCCTCCTGGCGATCCTGTTATCTTGGATGAAGACGGAAAACAGCTGCAAGGCCTGGTGGGGCCGTACAACGAAGGAGACCCGCTCACGCTGACGTGCCAAGTGGAAGTTGGTAAGAAGCGGCCTCACAAAAAAACTTAAGACGCCGCACGCGCTTACTTGCCTAACTAGAGCAAACTTTCGTTAGAGCCAAGACGGTGACTGCCACTTAAGCCAGAGACGGCGGAGAAGCGGTACGCATGCGAACCGAGTGTATGTGTAGATTACGACTGCCGAAATGCTGTGAGCGCCAGGCTATGTTAATTTGCAACTTCACCGAGGTGTGGAGAGTGCTAAAGATGGTCTGATTGGTGTAGCGAAAATTAGACCAACTTCTTTAGCACGAGCTTTGACGTTTTTATATGGGTTATAGCTCAAGGTGTTTAGACTTCGAGTACATGCGTAAATATACCGCTTTTTGGGCTCACGGCTAACAGGCATTCCATTTGCACTTGCCTTGTCAGATTATGTGAATGTTTCACCAGAAACACCACATAATTACTTTTCTGTAACAGTTGCGGCGTTTACTTCTTACATAAAATGCAAAATGAGGCTTTGCGTTGTTTCCATTGCGAGTGTTGGCTTAAGTCTCAATCAATAACAAACAGACAAACAAACACACACGTGCGCGCGCTCTTATACGCACGCACACATACACACACAAACATTCACGTGAGTACTCGTCGTATGTTGAAAGAGACAACGACAAAGCGGGTACTCTCGGCGAAACTACATATGCCGCTAAGCTTCGCTGCACTGCAGGTAAGCCTCGGCCGGCCGTTACCTGGTGGAAGGACTACGCACAACTGGACGAGTCGTACTTCTTCTCCCCGGACGGCTCACTGGTCAAGAACAAGCTCGAAGTGGCGGCCATCACGCGCAACGACCTGCTGGCCACGTTCACTTGCCAGGCGGCCAACAACAACATCACCATACCAGCCTCGGTCTCCTATCACGCTCGACCTGAACCGTAAGTGGGCCGCGGTTTTTCCTGCTTTTCGTCTCGCCGAGGCAGTTAAGAGAGGCAATACCAGCGCGTGTTGGAGCAGTTTCCTCAACGATAGCCGTATATGGCGAGAGCCCATTAGCCTTTCGTCATTGTTAGCGATGGAGAAGCAGCTGGAGTTTCCAGGTTGCGACGAAGCCGCGAAGAACGATTGAATTCCTGCCTCCGTAACGGGAACGAATGGTGGAGATGAAGAGGTTGCGAGCGTTGTGGGGTAGAGATCTCAATTGAATTGTGATTGACGGCGAATTTTATTGCGCGCCGGTGCAAACAAAGCGGAGGATTGTGTGTGTTATATGTGAGCGAGCGCATCTCAGCTTGCCGACTCGCTTCCGCCCCCCACCCTTTCCGAGATCCGTAACGGTGAATGGCGAGCGCTGGTGTCCTGGCTCAGAGTTATAACTTCCGCACTACCAGCACAGTCTAGCTTTGGTTAAAGATGAATTGTGTAAACTTGTTGTGGTTATCCGCTGACAACTCTGCAGCATTGTTTTTCTTCGACCTAGCTTTGGCGATTCTCTCGCACATTCATGTGCAACTAACTAGGTCGTTAGAGATTTTTTTTCAGAAAGAAAATAAAGAATCCGCTCCTTCGAGTTCGGAAAGACATAAATGGCATATTTGGCTGGCCACTCCGGTTTTCTGTCTCGGAGTTGCCGATGCCGAAGCTGCTCGCAATAAGAGCGCGAGAGGTGGCGAACCAACCGAGTACATCGGCGATCTCAGAGCACTCCGCGGCGCACACATGAAAGCTCCCTAAGAGCAGCGCGCCAGTAGCGCCATCATGCAGTCAGCGCGGGAAGCCGCTGGTTCAACATTCCTGCGCCGCAGCAACAAATGGCGCCGATCTGTTCAGTGGACCTCTCTGACATGCCTGGATGTAGCGAAATCCTTCTGATCTCAGCAAACAAATCTGGCGATTGTGTTCGTCCAGCTGCTATCTTCGAGGATCACGAGGCTGTCTGCGAGATTCTGTAATGACAGCATTGACATTTCCTGCGCCGTCTTTAGCCGCCACCTTATTGACATGGCGCGTGTGAGGCTTCGTGTATGTGGACTCGCCACACACGCTCAAAAACACCTCTAGCAAAGCATGCACGTGCACGAAGTAATACGCGCACGGCGAGGCGATGGCTCCTTCCAAAATGTGCACTCGTGCTCTTCATCTGGTTCACCTGCCTGCACCCATGTGATTGGCCGGCTTGTGTCACGTGATCCGTCCTCCCAATGTCACAATCATCTGAGCGCGCCACGCCCTGACTTCGAAGTCAGAGTGGTTGGGAGCGCTCTAGGTCAGAGGCTTCGGAAGAACCAACCGAAGGTAGCCCGACCATTCTCATTCTACCAAACAGACAGCCGCTTTTCAGAGCGCTCTAGAGTGCTTGGAGACGCCCAACCAAATACGCCAAAAGACTTCGTTTAAACTCATAGTAGATATAAGGATGTAGCATCATTTAAAATATGAATAGCACCGTGTCCGGGCTCAACGAAACTCCGTTCTGGTACCTCCGGCACTCAAAATCTGTTGGGAAATATTGCTAATAAAATAAAGATCAATAAATTTTGAACCCTACCTTTCAGTAGAATTACAGCGCGTAATGTGAAACACCATGATGTAACTATGCAGATTTGTTTTGACCTGCGGAGACTGTTTTATAGGTAGCCAAAAAACGGTGGATCCCGCTTTGCATTCCTCGACTGTAATTCGACCGCAGCTGACCATACCGAACTTCTTACCTCGTGCAAATAAGCAATTTTTCATAGCCTAACACCTCGTGCAAATAAGTACATTTTCATAGCCTATGTAGAACCCTGACTGGTGTTCGAGTTCAGTATTTGTTAGATCAGCTTTACTGAAGTTTGTGAACGCGTGAAATAAAAAACGACCCAAGAAAAAGTAGTGAACTAATACGAGACAACCAGATTTTTTTAAACTGGACAATCAGCTTTCGATTTGCCTCATGCCGTAGCCTTGCCACATGCCATATGCTTGTGTGGTACCGAAGAACGCAAGGCTGCGTACGAAGTGCTTATGGCTAATTAGACTGTCTATATGAGCACGTGCATGTACTGGTGGCTAGTGCAAGCACAGAAAATGCACTTGGCTCACGGCCATTATAACATGTTGGATATAGCCCCTCCCTGACATAATTATCGAACTGCGGTTCAACTTTACGAAATTTTCTGTTTACTTGTCCTTACCACAAACACAACAAGCACAGATTATTCCGAGGAAGCTTGAACAGCCTGACAATACCCGTCTTGCTTTTTTTGTCATAACGTATCAATGATATATCGTACTAACACGCGCACAAATTTGCAGAATGCAATGTACAAAAAAATCTAGGCATATGAGGCAGTTCAAACGTTCGAAACAATGCAACGAGAATGATTAATTTTTTGGGGGGTGTGTCTTTTTGTTGTGCAGTGACGCAATATCAAAGTAAAACTTATTCGCAAAAACATGAAGATTTCACACATTACACGAAAGCGACAAATCAATAACAACTGAAATCCGTTTGATAGCCCACTAACGTCTTTATTAGTGTTATGCATTATCCCCATTATTTTCCTCATAATCAAACCATTGTTTATACTCATTTCTCAAACGTCATTGCGAAGTTGTAATTATTTGTTGCCGTTCTTTCTGGTTCTAAATACAAGTAGGGGTTCTCATCTGCCGTTAACAACGCTTATTACTGCATGCTACAAAAGTTATCAGTATTACTTCAATCGAAAACAGAAAGTCATAAACACACTATCTGTCCGCAGTGGCCGCCTTGGGCAAGCGGTAGGGCGAAATTCACTGGGCTTAAAAGTTAACAGCTATAAAAAATGAATATTCTAGGAACCAAAAAACATACTCTATTTCTTTTGCTGTATACACGAATAAGGCATTAACGAAAAGAAGACATGCAATAACCTAACCGAAAAGCGGTGAAAAGAACGTTATGAAACAGATTTCCTTGCTGCGGCAGAATCTTTTTTTTTCTGTGTCTAAGTCAAAACAAAACGAGGTATACAGTGCAAGTGGAAGAACTATCGCATTTAAGTTACGAAGAGCGCGCTTCTTGGTGTCTGGGTGGAACATAAAGGTCACTAAAGCAGTAGGATGGAAGGAGTTAGACATATATATAGGTACATCTGATAAAAAAAAGAAAACGTACAGTGTAAGCAAAAAGCTGAGAAATAGTTTTGATGCTCTTTCCGGACCGAAAGATGATCTCCTCTTATAAGACTGCACGAAAAAGGAAGTAAAGGAGTGAAAAGAAGTACACGAAATAAAAGAAGTCTTGAAAGTACTGCAAGAAAGAAGGTAGGTGTGAAGGAGTACTACCTCGCCTTTCTCGAGATGTGAAGAAGTATACCCTTACACGTAACGCTCGCCACACACGCCCATAAGCGGTCCCGCTATGTATCCCGCGGGAGCATTAAAAGGAGAGGACGTCGAAAGGCTACTAGTGACGGTGAAAACCGGAAAGGAAAAAAAAGAGGTCACGTGAAAGTTGAGAGTTCGCTAAAGTGAAATCTATACCCGTGGCCTCCTTTTTACCAGTTCCGCCTAATCTTTTAAGGCATCTGTTGAAAGTGTCCTCCTTTATCAGCAACACGCGAACGCCTACTCTGAGGCTTTAGAATATTGATTTCAAAGTTACTGCGGGAAATTTTTTTTTCACTTTTACTCTTTCATGTTGCTTCAGTTTCTTTCCCGGCGTGTGGCTAAAGATTGCCTTCGGGACGACCGGAGCCCTAAGCGATGTTTTGTAATCCTCTTTCGACATTGTTCAATATTCAACTACTTAATCCTTGATTATGCCCGTTCTTCTTTATTCAAGGTGAGGAACGTGCAATATATCGGGATTTCCCACTAAACACTCATAGCACAGCCCCAATACTTCGGTGCGGTACTACTTGCATTGTGACATTCACCTAAATGTGAATATCATGTAAATGTAAACGTGAATTCAACACATTTGTGTATAACATTTTTGAAATTAAGCAACCTTAACCTCCCAATAACGAGAAAAAATTTGTTCATTGAGCTCCTCAAAGATTATTTTTTTTTATTTTTCATTATTTTTAAGGGTCGCGCAGATGAGCTTCAAGATATCCGTACGAGATCGTTTATAACATTGGTGCAATAACCAATGACAGTCTAACAAAAAGCTAATTTATCATACACTCTAGACAAGCAGGTGGTATTCTTCCTCTGATACTTGATTTACGCGAAGAAAAAAATTGATAACAGCACTAATTAAGCAACCTTCCTGCACGGCTCGACGCACGTACGCGCTATAATCGCCAAATTGATAGCAATTTTGTTACTGAGTATACAGGCAATCGTTGGCATCTTTGGAATGACTGGCCAACCTGAAGCTACAGTCTATAACAAATGCCGGCATCACTAGTTTTTATGGCAAGCAACTACGAAATGCCTACCCAGCTTTCTAAGACCAGTTTGCTTTTGTAAGACATCTGTAAAGCTGACTTCTTTTAACTGACTTGTTTTCTCACTTCTGCATGTATAATTACGGTGTCTTCATGGTTTTTTGTATCACTATCTTTTTATATCGCTACAGATGTAAATATAAAGTAAGCTGTAAATACATTCCGGCTGTCTTCCCGGTATTTCCATTGTGCTCCTCTGTGGTTATTATCTGTATATATCTGACTTACAATTCAATTCAACCAAGTGATTTTTAGAGATCAAACTAAAACCTATAGAAAAGTGGTGCATAAATATCACGGTCGGAACAACAAAATAAAGGTAGAGCCAGATATAATTGACAAGTGATCACGGCACGCGCAAACGACCTCCGATAAATCGAAATTGCGCTCAACCTGCTAATGAGGCCTGCCCTCATTACACCCATCATTAGCCACGCGAAAGCAGATGCTTCGAAGTCGTTTGTGCAAGGTGATCACGTGAACAGCAAAATCTATCTCGCTTCCGGTTGAAGAATAGGGCGGCAAAAATACCTTCGCATTACCATACGTTTTCTCCAAGGTTCTCCTTTCTTCTTGCTACTTTTTTTTTTAGATGAAGATCCCTCGGCACCCTGTCTAACTTAGTTTTCGCGAAGAAAATGAGCCTTCGCAGTCAAGCTTTAATGAGCTCTGGAAGTCGGAAGGCGAAGGAACGCTCAGATGAGCTTCAAGTTATCCGTACGAGATCGTTTATACCATTGGTGCAAGAACCAATGACCTCACTATTCTTAGTATGTTTCTTCTATTCAGCAAATTATTTATCGCGTACACGCCTGTTTCTTTGACCCGTCAAATGTTACAGCTCTTGAACCCCGTTTTATCTACGATGTCTCAAGTGACGACCTTGTGGTGAAGGAGGAAGATCTCACGAAGGAAAAGTACGGTTCAGTGCTTTATGGCTATTAGTGAGCTCAGTGCATGTTGAGGCTGTAAACAGAATATATTGGGTATAATCTATCAGCTAAAAAATTGCATATCCTAAATTCTACTGCTTGTTCGCAGAATTCAATTTTCAATTTTTAAAATGGATGCTGCGCGATGAAACGTCTCGTCAAACAGGCGTCGATAATTGTTCTGACGTTTGATTTCTTTGATTAACACGAAAAAAATGAAATGATACTTATGAGGCATGCCGAAGACTAAACACTTAAGAGTTTTGATTCCCCCCCCCTCCCCGCGTGCTTCGTCTTTAAGGCGCCACTGAGCCTAAGAAGTCCATTTCTCATCTACCTAACTGCGGCTGTCACATCCCGTAATTTAACCTATGCCCTCAGGCTTCGGAGCTTTACATCATAGCTGCTAAGTTACACTGGCACGTCACGTTGAGCATCTTTTTGTTTTGTACCGTGAAGCCTTCAGTACCTGCTTTCGCTCAAGCTTTGACTTGCGCTTGAGTGATTTCTTATATACGACTTGTTTATTCAGCCTAACGAATAAGTAAACTTCGTAACTAGAGCATTTCGATATTAGGATTGATCGATGAAGAGCAACGCACCGTTTATCTCCGGAAAGGTGTCCAGCCCCTACTTCTGGCGACGTTGTATGCGATCGCTCTTCGCAAAGTATCTCAATAAACAAGATTGAGAGAGAGAGAAAAAGAAAAAAAAATCAAGGCGCCAGGAATGCACGAGAATCTAATTAATCGCCGGGGCCCTCCTTCGCGCAAGTGCTACGGGAGCCAGGAACGGCAGGCAATGAAACAAACGATGGACATTTGGATAAAAGCGTCCGTACGTGGGACGACACGACCCCTACGGCGACGTTCGCTTCTTTTCGCTCTTCTAAGACGCAAAACGAATAGCACCGCTGCCACACTACCATTACTCAGCCGCGCCGCAGCAACAGCAACAACAGCAGCCCAGAATCTTGAGGGGAGATGGTCGCGGGGGGGGGGGGGGGGGGGCACACCGCTCGCGTTGACAAGATACGAGGGTGTTTGGAAGTGAAGCGTACAGAGGAATCAGTATATACCGTTAGTGAAGATGGTGGAAGGGAGGGCCCAATTCGTAGCACGAACGATTGCCGAATGTTACATCGCTATCTTCGGGACGTACGTGACGCGACCGTGGCCCAGCCAGAAACATACTTCATGGTGGTGCCTTTCTTTCTTTCTTCATACACCCATGGTCCCTACCTACAACGCAAACCCTTCCACCGTTGCACCACTACCTCGCACCCCCCGCTCCGTCTACAAAACCTCCCGCACCTACCGTTTGCTCCAGAAGTGTTCTACGCCGTTGGCATGTGCAGCTGGGCATGGCGAGCGTGTGTGTGCTCTCGGTCAACAAGAAAGGAGCGGCCACTTGCGAGGGGCCCCGGCGTAACGGCGAAGTAATTGAGCGCCGTTTCTGTAACGAGGCACGCGGTGCTTAAGCAGCCGGACCACGCTGCCATGCGCACAACGGCACGACAACAAGATAAATGCTGGAGAAGAACAAAGGCTAAATGGCTAATGTCGAAGATGGTAGTTCTTTTTCTGGGTATTGCGGCGTTAAATACAGCTTCTTCCACCCCCATCTCCTCTGCTGACCAGAAAGCCAAACACTGGCGCGCGCGTGCTCAGCGTATCGAGAATCGCCCTGACGTGTCTAGACTGGACAACAGTGGCCCGTACGCCTGGACCAAAGTTCTGCGTGCTTATTTTATCTTATTCTGTTTTTCGTTTACAACTATGCCTTCAGCCGACTTTAAGGCACAGTTGGCTTCTGTTAGCGTCTCCAAGAACAAAAACCTGTGTCATTATTTCTTTATGTATATGATGATCCTTATACCACAACTGAGCCCGTTTCGTTGCCAGGCTACGAGAGAAGAAAAGAATATAAGAACACATGCAGTGGCGCCACGTGAACACGGAATGAGCTTTCTAAATAGTTTGTTCTTGGTGCTTCTGAAAATGTGATTTTCTTTACTACTAGATGGTTGCGGCAACTTGACGATTTCATTAAAAAAGCCTTGATCTGTTGGTTAGCCGCTGTGCGTCCTTAAAATTGCCACAAGTTTGGGTCTGCTCAACAAAATAAGCAATGCTACTACGGGGCACCACCTAACTCTTCCCCTCTTTTTCGTTCCAACATTATTTTCTTTTCCCGGTAATGCGAAAGGGTACAGGCACATCATCATTCTCACCGTCGCTTGAAACGACGGTGACACAACGCTGTTGTGTCAGCTGTTGGACGTAGTATCTGTTCTTCATCAACTCATTAATTTGAACTTCTGACTCATTCCGCATGGTGCAGAGTGGCGCCTTTGATTTTTAAGAAAACTTTTTGGTAAAACTAATAAAATCATGTTTCTCTATAGTGCACTTTTTTGTCAAGCAAGTCAAGAGACCTTGTTTAGAGTACTTTGTGGCAACAAACTTTAGCGCCTAACTGTAGATAAGTGACACTATTTTAAAGCGTTTGTTCTTCTGGAGCAATTGTGTTTTAACGCGGTAGCGTTAAAGATCTGGTTCTGCAGGAATTACAGTGTTTGAGTCGGTTTCGGCGTCGTTGGTTGTGAGTGAGAAACCATCAACTTGTCCATGATCCAAAAATTTAAAAATATGCAAATAAACTAAATGAAAACCCTGGCCGTCTCCATGGCAAGACGACGTTCTACCACAGAGCCACGATATTGATTTAGACGATTTCGGAAAGCGAAAATCAATGTAGTAGACGAGGCCTCCTTATCACATGTAATATTGCGTGGCAGAAGCGTGGAATCGCGCCAGGTGTTAATACATGTGAACTTCGCATTGAGTGAGTGTTTTAAAGAGGCACCTATTGCGAAGTGCTCCTAAATAATTAATCTTCAACTGCAAAGGCACAAACCAAGTCGGCAGCTGCGGTAGTTTTTGCGTTGCCTCACGGACGTGTAGTGAGTCCTTCACTGTTCGCAAGGGAAATAATGTGTGCTGTGCACTTTACAACTGCACTTTTAGTAGAGGCTCTAAGACTCACCGACTTTAAGGCGCAGTGATTCGTTGCCCAAAGTCATTCTTTTTCTTATGGCATGGCTAAGCCATCAACCGACAACCGGAGTGAGGCTAGCAATTGAAAAGGCCATGGCCACAGTGCCCAATTACGCTTTCGCGTTTTACTTTTGACGGCCAAGGTAAATTATTTTACAACTTATCTATGGATGGTCTATGAATATTTTTATCTCGCTTCCCAACAAATACATACAACACAAAGACCGCTGGTTAGATTCCCACCATAGCGGTAGCATTTCGATGGAAGTGCTTCCATGGTAGAAGCCCGTGTACTGTACGATGTCAGTTCACCGACTGGTGTTCTTCAGAAAAACAGATAGTGGAAATTTCCGAAGCCCTACACTAAGGCGTCTCTCGTAATTATATCTTGGTTTCAGGACGTAGAAACCAAATTATTATTATTATTATTATTATTATTATTATTATTATTATTATTATTATTATTATTATTATTATTATTATTATTATTATTATTATTATTATTATTATTATTATTATTATTATTATTATTATTATTATTATTATTATTATTACGAACGCATGCAGGCTATCAAACATTAAAACAAAGATTAGACTGTTTGGTGTCGAGTGCCAAGACCAGACTTAGGACGAGAAGGCACACCGTTGGTGGGTACTCTTCAATACGTTTGACCACCTGAGGTTTCTTAATCCCCATTAGTTTATTGCACACACATAGGAATGAGCCCGCCGTGACAAGGAATCGAACCCACTCCCTCTAGATTGGAAAAGCAGAACCTTAGTCGCTAAGCTTTCATGCAAATTTGCGAAGCAGCCAAGTACAGCCGAGCCCCATGACTCGAAAGAAAGATAAGTAGACAGTTATAGCTTAGCGTCAGCGTGATCGCGCGGTTCAAGTAACTAGCGTTACTGTGCCGCGAACCATCGTTGCGTTCGTCAAAAAAAACAGTTGGTTTTGGTAACGCATGTAGCAGCATCGCTCTTCTTCTGCCTCTCCGCTACCAGCTAACAGGATAGCGTTTACATTCCCAAACTGTGATGGTGGTGTCACCTAGCGTAGGGCAAACGCTTTAAAAAAAGTGAAAAGATCCAAAAAACTACCGCCTACATCCCTGCATACGTCAAAATACTACAGTTTTCGGTAACAATAAAAGTAAAAAAATACATGAACCATGCACAAAAGTGAAACTTTTTATGTTGCAGATTTGTTTACAGCAATCCTCTAGTTGGGCCTACTGACGTTCAGATTGAGAAGCTATCTGAAAAACTACGCTTAGTTCAGTCGTCATAATATTTGCTCGTAGGAGCTACCTGAACACAGTCGAAGCCATTTTACTCGATCGTTTGCAACGAAAGTACTTATGTCCACATCAACGCTAAATTCAATTCGAAGCGGACGCTCAGAACCACTGCCATGTTTCACGTACACTGCGTTTAACACGCAAACACCATAATGCTATATCTGAACATTACTATGCGTACAGTGAATGCTAGTGTAGTTTAGCGCACCGAGCCCACTCTTCCAGTAAGTCTGCTGTATCATATAACTGACTGCAGAAGAACAAAGCTGAGATCTATACTATAACTGTCTAGTGTAATATGATTCCTATGCAGCGTGGATTTCGGGTGCAATAAGATAGGAAAAATAAGAATGATAAAATAATGCAGCAGTATTAACAGGAGAATTTTTGGGTTGGCAAGCCTACACTAGCGAGATAAATGGGAAGTGGATAGCAGGAGCAGCAGGTGCAAGTGTCTTTTCAAGTAAGTTCATCGACAAACTCACTGAGTCCCTTAATGCATCCGCCTAAGCGTACTGGAAGGCGAAATTCATACTCTTCTCAAGTCGATGTAATCCGCATGTGCATTTCGATACTGATGATTAGAGGCCGGATTTGTAGACATTAAAAAACGATGCTTTAGGCGCCGAAAATAGTCGGGCTAAACAAAATTTTGGGCCCCAAAATTGTTAATATAAGCACAATAAATTGAAAGTAAAAATTTTGAAGAAACGCGTGTGGGATGTGTATCTACGATAGGAAAGCAAACAGAAATCTTATAGTTTACGATGGTACAAAGGTGCAAACGGTTTAGCATGGCCATTTCATTTTTTCCCATAGCGTTTGCAGAATACGGTCTTTTTGTTTAGTCCATCAGGGTGAGTTAAGTGTCCACCTTCGAATAAACATGCTTCTGCTTTTGTAAATAAACAAGGAGAAGGGTAGCACAGAAGCAAAAAGCCAGAGCACTGATAGGCTAGAGGGATCTTTTTTCCTCGTATTAGCTTGGCCTTACCGCTCATGGTTAGTTTCTTTTCTGTCTGTGGGCACCTTAAAGTGCCCTTCACCACGTTTGAGAATTGCAAGCAGGCAAGAGGAATGCATGTACTTGGCGCTCACGATCTCATCTGCCAAGATTTGCAATACTACATGCCACGGTAAGAAGTTACATGCCAAACTGAACTCCGCTTGACCATCGCACGGGAATGCACTCCAACATCGTGGATGTGACGTATACAACAAGGAATGGTCCTGCGTACATCAAAGTAGAATGTGACACTGCGAGAATTATTCGGGGTGACATGTGTAATTTGTGCACTCTGTTGCTTGAATAGATGTATGAAAGTTGACAGAGATATCAAGACGTATACTAACGCAATCTATGCGCGTTATTTCTTAAAGCTTCGTATCGAAGTAAATTGCGACGCTAAGCTTCCTTCATTTCATTTGCATTGGTGTTCTCGATGTTCTCGCATCTTGCTGGTGCCAGCCCTGACAATTCTTGGCGTGTTTTCGGTGTATCGTCTCTTAGATAAGTTCCAGTGGTGCGACGCTGTGTATCGTGAGGTTACATGATTCATGCCAGCCTCTCAAAACGTAAGCACAAAGATGGATTCATCCCACAGAAAGAGGCAGTACAATGCATACAACGTGGAAATGACGCAACACGGCTTGCGTGTGCGACATGGCACGGGCATGTCATGCAAATGTAATCTTGCGTGCGCATGGCGCTTGGTGCGTCTGTGTCGTGTGATCTTCCAGCTCCGAGTTGCTCCGATACCGAAGCAGGCAGGGAACGAACTTGGCTTGTGACATTTACACCGAGCGAGTGACAAAGGTTTCAATATAACCTCCTCGCATCATGCTTTCGCAGCTTGTAATGAAGTTATTTAAAATTCTAGCGTTGCAATGATTTTCATTGAGCACTCAACAATCTATAGTGTATAAGCAAAATTTCTCGTGTGATCTAGTGACGCACCGTTTAAGAAGTAAATGACAAGCTAAACAAAAACACGTGAGCATCTTTCGTCTTTTTTATCTACACTCCACTTTCGCCTTATGGCACTCCACGATTTCGCATTCGCTCTCCATCGTTCTGTGGCTGCACAGAAGCATCACCTGTTCCCTATACGCCTGCGAGCAGATGCTGGGGAGATGGCAAGCAGACGATGTGACACGGACGAATACATGTGTGGAGGGTAATCAACTTTCCTATTGGCTAAAATGCCTTGTCGCCTTGAAAGTGCTGAAAGCAACTTATTAGTTGGAGTATATGTTGCATTCTTAGAGTTGTGAAAGCTCAATTTTTCCTACAACTTGAGTATCGGTCTCCAACTGTACTCGAAAGCAAAATTTGAGGTTAAATAGTGTTCATATAGGCACCGATTTTGAAAACAGGCATTTATAGGCACTTAAAGAAATTTAGGCACAAACGTCAAAAATAGGCATTTATAGGCGCTATAAAGACACTATAGAAGCCCTTCTTCGGCTCCAATTCATGCTCATATATCTAAGTGGCACGACAGAAACGCAAGAAACGAAATAGGCATTTGCCTATAGTCCGGTCTCTACTGGTGTTGTGCAGCCTCTACGAAAGCACGTCGCTGCGCCCAACGTCATTCTGCACTGTCTCCAGAATAAGAGGCATTGCAAGCTTTCCGCATTCTGCACTCCACATGATTTTTCATCGCGGCCATAATAGGCCTACCTTTCACCAAGCAGTGATGACATGGGATGCCCCCACAATATGTACTTCATATGTAAATAATGTAAATATGTAAATAATGTTATTTGACTTCATAGTGATGTCATTATGACTTCACATGGTAAGGTGATCATGACTTTCATCATTCGTGTTGACCCCAATGCCGCCGGCGAAAATTTTGTGTGTGTGTGTTTCATTGGGCATCTAAGTCTTCCAGCTTAATAAGTTCAGTAAAGAAATATTTTCGTTGTTTTCTTCATTTTAAAAAACCTGCCCTTTGGCATAGTGCAGCGCACAATGTTGTTTTGCACCAATGTTTAAGGCGCGCTCTGCCCTTATGCGTATTTTCACAGTGAAGCCACTGGACGTCACCATTCAGCCTCCCGAGCGTCCCCTGTCGGCAAACAAGGAGGTAGAGCTCGTGTGCTCGTCCAGTGGCTCACGGCCTCCAGCCACGCTCACTTGGTGGAAGGGCGGCCAGCAGGTCCGCTCCGCAAGGGACTCCGAGGACACCGCCGGTGGCGCCGGAGGAGGAGGGGGTCTCAGCGCCAGCACCTCGGTCTTGCTCTTCACGCCAACGGTGGACGACAACAACCGCATCCTGTCGTGTCGAGCCGAGAACAAGGCCATACCCGGAAGCGCGCTCGAGGAAGGCTGGAAGCTCGAAGTCTACTGTAAGTATTGCCCAGCTGTCGTCTGGTGCCCTTATTCTCAAACGAGCCTCGGCTTGTCCTTTGCTCGACCGAGTTGACGCCAGCACCACCAGCCGACTAAAACTGACATCGTGATTATAAAACGTTGCTGTCAATTATCGATCATACAAACTGGCCAGTTTGGCATAAAGGAGGCACTGTCATCGAATCTTTTTAGCCAGAAAGGAGCGCCGAATAAGGGGATGCTCTAAAATATAGTAGAGGCAGTCCAAATCATGTGCTAGCAGTCCAAAAAACAAAAAGGCATTCACAAGAAAAGTTCGGAAGCATGTTACACTCTCTAACGTTGAGCTGAAATCATTTGGCAGGTTTGCTGATGCATAAGTTATGCAATTGGGGACTAGACGTTGATTTATATGTGGAGTTTAACGTTCCAGCAGCACCATATGATTATGAGAGACGCCGTAGTGGACGGCTCCGGAAATTTTGACCGCCTGGGGTTCTTTAACGTGCATTCATGTCTGAGTACACGGGCCTACAAGGGACACTAGACGTCTTACATGACAAAATGACCGGCAGTGTGAGACACGTATTGAATTACTTCGGCGCTGTCAATAGATTTTGTTCCATTTTCAACTAGACACCGTCGCTTGACGTCATTGCCTGACACATGAGTGTCAGGCAATGACGTCAAGGGCCTGATCGTGATTAAATTTGACGTCAATGACGTCAAATTTAATCACGATCAGGCCCTCCCGGGACCAAGACATTTGGGATTCTGCGTGTAATGACACAGCACTCTGGCCACGATTTAATTGACGTCAGCACTCTACTTTATCCGGATTCGTTTCGGACGGAGTTGCAACAGCCATCGTTAATAGCAATCAAGGAACCTGATCTAGATCGACACTGACTGCGATCGAAAGTTTCATAACTGAACCGTGCTGCAGTAATCCAAAGGATTTTAGAGCAAGAGTACAAAAAAAAACGCCATGCCTGCGCTGAAAGCGAAGCAGTGGCAGCACAGTCACAGTGAAAGCTAGAAGAGCGGCCTTTCAGAGCCTTTTCTAAACACTCATTTGGTAACTACTGCAAGCACACTTGCTGGGCACTACGGCTAACAGAAATAATAATTTCTGGGTAGTAGGCCGGCATTTTCTGTGCCATCTTTCATCCTTCTTCTGAGAAGCGTGGTATCCACTTAACGCTTGCAAGAAATTTTGTGCCAATTTTTCATGCAGCGGTGGACGACGATGAGTAATTATGCCTGAAGTGGGTATGCACCACAGTTGATAGGTGACCAAGAACATGCTTTTGTTGTGGGTTGGAGCATTGGACGACACACTCGTGACGCAATTCGCATTGTGTGACGACTGGATGTTCTTTTGCTGTTCTAAAACGATTTATTACTCATATTAACGCGATTCTTTTCCCGATATCAAGTCCGCCTAAAGCAATTTTGTGAACAAGTCCCAACACCGGAGTCGCTCAGCGGTAAAATAGTGGACTACCAGGCATCGGACCCGCGTTCGAGCCCCACTGTGCCATTGGTGCTAGTTTTTTTTTTCTAGTGGTTACGGACACCGGCGGCGGTGACAGCGGCGGCGGCGGACAACTACTTCGCCGTACGTGACCCGAGTTTCAGAGTTATGATCTCTCAACAGCTTTTGCTGTAAAAAAGGGGTTTTCTGAAAAAAAAAACTTCTCATCACCTAACGTAATTTCACCTTAACCTCGTAATACATGACCATGGCAATCTCTCTTTTTTTCTTTCTTTCTCCCTCTCTGATTCTTCTCTACAAACCCTAAAATTATTTTGAGAGCACAGCTCGAACACATCTTCAAGGCCTTAATGGTTAAAAGCACGATCAATCCTTTTCGTGCCCTAAATAACACCGGTATTGGAGGGGGAAAATGAACTTAAGGACTACAACAGCGCGCAGAAGTAGGCAAGAGATGCGCGCTTCCGTCTCGCTACGCTAAACCCCTTTGGAGAGCATACAAATAGAGACACCCGACAGTGATGGAAGAGTGCCAGGCAGCTATGCAAATGACAACTCGTTTACAATGTGAGCATGTATACATTTCTGGCAATGTCCTTGCGGATGCAAGAAGCTTACGCGCAAGCGCTGCTACAAATTCATATATAAGCATGTCACCTTCATGCGCACAAACACACATACACACACTGCGTGTGTGTGTGTGTGTGTGTGTGTGTGTGTGTGTGTGTGTGTGTGTGTGTGCGTGTGCGTGTGTGTGTGCGTGTGCGTGTGCGTGTGCGTGTGCGCGTGTGTGTGTGTGCGTGTGCGTGTGTGTGTGTGTGTGTGTTAGAGAGAGAGAGAGAGAGACAGAAATGTTAAATATTTCATAGGCCAGCTGGCTGTTTCATGTTGTGGATATAGGCATAAAGCGAACAAAACATAATACGAGTACACAGAGACACTAAGTAGTTTCTTTGGCAGTGCGTACTTGTTGATGTACTGGCTTCCATCGTGTGGCACGAGATGCGCTTTCACATCGCAGGCATTTACAATTCGTTTGGTTCGAGGACGGGTTTAAAGTTATGCTTGTCTTGGCCGGAGGCCAGCATCGTTGTGATGTTCGCTTGGCGTGTCACGGCTTTGTGGTTAGTGTAAACACGCATACGGGTAAACTCAGAATATATAGGAGAATACGGTGAGGCCTCGGAAAAGAGCTAACGAAAAAGAAATGTTCTGCACTTGGGGCACTGCACTCCGCTCACGTTTTCCCTCTGGCACTCGGAGAGCAAGTTGTGCTGCCGCGTACCAACCCATCGTGCCACGAAGAGATGGCATGCCGCGTTTCTTTGCTTTTTTCCTCGTCGATCTTGGAATCTGTACGCCACGCGCATTCTTCGTCGTTGTTTCCGCTGCCTTCGCAAAAGAAACAAATGGCTTCGAGACGTCCGTCTCACAGCATCCGAATACGAGAATAACGACCATAAAAATAGGACCTATTGGCGTCTTAAACTTGGTGAAAAGCCTCTTTTTTTCATTTCTTTTTGATTCATTCGTTACTTTCTTACTTCAGTTCAGTTCAGTTCAGTTTTATTTCCTTAAAGGCCCCCATTCAGGGGGTGTTACATAAGGGGTGGGTTTACAATTCAAAACAGCGGAGATTCAATTAACATTGCAAACAAACAGTTAAAATTGAATTAACATGGCAGATGATCGGTGAGGCGTTCCAGGAAGGTAGATGATGAGGCAATTGTGACAATGTCGTAGGGCAGGCCGTTCCAGTCTGAAGCTGCTCTGAGGAAAAACGAAGCAGCAAACGTAGTGGTGCGTGATGGCGGGCGGGCAACTTGAAGTGAATGACTGGTGCGGTGGGAAATGCGTGAGGCGGCTGTTATATAAGGGGCTTGATTGAGTGAAGAATAAAAAAACTTATGATAAAGGGTTAGGCTAGCAATGCGGCGACGATAAGAAAGGAGTGATAGGCCAGATTCATGTTTCAATGGTGAAATGCTGATGTCATATGAATATGAGGAATGGATGAAACGGGTGGCCCGATTTTGAACACCTTCCAAGGCAGTGATTAGGTATGCTTGATGGGGGCTCCAGATGGCAGATGCGTATTCTAATTTTGGTCTTATAAGCGATTTATACGCGAGTAATTTAACATGTGGTGGGGAAAGGCGAAGGTGGCGTTTAAGAAAACCCAGTGTTTTGTTCGATGCTGAAATGATGTTTGTAATATGGGCGCGCCATGATAAATTAGAACAAAGGGTGACTCCTAGATATTTATACGATTCTACTAATTCGATACATGATTTAGAAATAGAATACTGAAAGCGAGAGGGATTGTGACGACGAGAGAAAGACAAGAGTTTGCATTTAGTGGGGTTGAGAGTCATTAGCCAAATATTACACCAGTTTATTATATTGTTAAGGTTGCTCTGAAGGATGTGATGGTCATGACAATTAGTAATAGTATGATAGATTACGCAATCGTCAGCGAACATGCGAATGTTACAGGAAACATGCAATGGTAAGTCATTAATATATATTAGGAATAGGAGAGGACCGAGAACAGACCCTTGTGGGACGCCTGAGGTGACTGGGAGTGGTTTAGACAGGTGGCCGTTAAGATAGACAGATTGCGAGCGGTTAGTTAGAAACTCCTCAAGCCACCTGAAAATGTTAGGATGCAAGTTTAGTTTTGAAAGTTTCAGTAACAGACGCTGGTGAGGAACCTTGTCGAAAGCTTTTGCAAAATCAAGGAATATTGAGTCGGTTTGGATATTACAGTCGAGATTAGTCTGTAGGTCATGAACGAATTGTGCTAATTGGGTTTCGCAAGAAAGGCCCTTTCGAAATCCGTGCTGTTAAGGATGAAAAAATTCGTTGGAGTCCAAAAAATTGAAGATTTGTGAGTAGATGACGTGTTCCATGATCTTACAAGGCACGCTGGTTAATGAAATGGGGCGGTAGTTCAAGGGTGAGTTTCTGTTACCCGATTTGTAGACTGGAACGACCTTGCCCGTTTTCCAATCATCCGGCATGATTCCTGAGGTGAGTGACTGTGAGAAGATAAGACATAAGTATGCTGCGCAAGTCGATTTCACATTCTTGAGGAGTTTCGAGTTGATGGAATCCATACCAGCTGATGAAGAAAGTTTTAATTTGTGGATTATAGATGAAATGCCTTCTTCGAAGAAGGTGACAGCAGGCATGAAAGTTTCTACGTTAAATGATGGCGACTGTGAGGGCATGTCAAGTTCAGTAGTGAAGACAGATGCAAATGCTTCGTTGAATATTTCTGCGCAATCATGGTCAGTCACTGTCTCGTGTGAATCATTCGTTAGTTTAATATCGGAAGGATGTGTGGGGTTTAGAACTTGCCAGAATTGCTTGGGGTTCCTGATTAAGAGATTAGGTAAGTCTATATGGTAAAACGAGTATTTGGCTTTACGAACGGATAGCAAATATGATTTTTCAGCTTCGATGTATTTTTGCCATGCAGTAGGCTTGCCGTTGCGTTTGGCGGTACGAAAAAGTCGTTTCTTTTTGTTTTCAAGTTTTTTTAAATGCCGAGAAAACCATGGTTTATTGCGGTTAGTTTGAAAAGTAATCTTCGGGATAAACATATCAGAGAGGTGATTTACTTTGTCCTTAAAGATCAACCAGTTGTCATGAACTGAGCGCGTGTGAAATGTAGATTCATACTGATTAAAAGAGTTACTGAGATCTTCAGATATTGCACTATAGTTACCCTTATCATAAAGAACAATTGTTTTATTAGTCGTCTGTTTTTTGGTCGAGGTAAATGAAAATAAAGCATGTATGACCTTGTGATCGCTGATCTCAGGAAGGTAAGTAATAGATAATAGGTTCTCGGGGCTATTGGTTAATATCAGGTCGAGAATATTTGCTGATCCTCGTGTGACACGGGTTGGTTGGGCGACTAATTGTGTAAGGTTAAAGTTGAGACATACATCGAGGAAGTTTTTCGCCTCTGCATGACATGATAATGTAGAAGTAACTATGTTTTGCCAGTCAATATTAGGGTAGTTAAAATCACCGAACAGAAGAATGCGAGCCTTTGGGTAAGCGGAAGTAAGTTTTTGAATGGAATTGTTCAGATGACATGGAAAATTTGGATCCGTTTGCGGGGGCCTGTAGCAGACGCCAAGTAGGATAGTTACGGTGTTAGTACGACAAATTAGCCACAAGGATTCGGTATCGGAATCGACGTTAACAACGGAGCAAGATATGCCCCGATGAACTGCGATAAGTACTCCGCCCCCCCCGTGAGCCATTTCGGTCATTTCGGTACACGTGGAAGTCCTGTAAGTCAGTTAATATTTCCGCATCCGTTATATCGCTGGTAAGCCACGTTTCTGTTAATACGAGTATGTTGCTTTTTGATGACGAGATAATGTTGGATATGAGTTCACGTTTTGGAAGAAGGCTACGTATGTTAGTGAACATTACGGAAAACGAGAGAACATGACATGGGGAAGCCGTTTGGCGTTTTATTGCTCTTTGTTGGCGGGGTAACCGCTATGCAATTTTTTTAACCATGTGTGATGATGCGTCAAATATATAGCGCTTCGACCCGACGTGCAGCGTTTTGAACCGCAAGGAGAACTTGTCCGAACGTGCTTTTGCAAATGCAAGTAATTGCTTGCGCGCATATTGAACGGGGCGGGAAAAGTCCTCCCCGATGCTGTAGTTAGTGTTCTTCAGTTTCCTGCCGTTTGATAAAAGTGCATCTCTGGTTTTGTATGATAAAAATTTCACAATTATGGGACGATTTCGGTTTAGTGAATGAATACCGAGACGATGTGCGCGTTCTATGTCGTTAGGCTGCACTGTTAGTCCAAGGTTATTGTTGCAGATATCGATTATCATTTTTTCAGATTCAGCCCACGTTTCATTCCTAGTGGGGTCAGGGATGCCGTAGAATAGAAGGTTATTCCGGCGCGACCTGTTTTCAGCGTCATCCAGGGAAGTTTCTAGCTCTTGAATTTTTTTAGTCATGTTGATTACGTTAGTCTGTGTTTTTTCGATATCATTTCTGAGGGGAAGAAGAGTTTGGTAATGTGTTTCGAGATCGCCCATTCGTTTGTTTAAGTCTGTTATTCTTTTATCCGTTGTGCTTAGTTGAGATTTCAAACTCTGAACTTCGGCAATCAGCTGGGCCTGGCCGGCACTTAGCTTTTGTAGCTCAGTAAGAATAGCAGCGTTTCCGTTAGGGCCAGGATTAGTTTCGACGTCACCCGATAAGATCAGCAACGAGTGAATTATATGAGCACACTCAACAGCAATAGTAACACAGCAGTGGGGGCTCGGGAACTGCACCAGGAAGTAATTACTCGACTTTTTAGCGAAGAGGACATATGATTTACTGACCTGCATTGCAAAGGTAAGTGGATTAGATGGCTGCATTGTGGTGCAGTCACCGAGCCCACGAAGTGGCGTCAGCGGGTGATGTGCCTTTATACTTGATGATGCTGTGGTTGATGACGATGCGGCCTTCCATAGCACGGTGATTTCCGGTGATAGTAGTTCCTCCGACGTAATATCCGGTGGGGACGAGCAGTTGGTGCGTAGTAGGCGGCAGGAGCCTGGCTCGCTTTCGGAGCCCGGCAGCACAAACATAGATGACGCCCCCGAGGATAGGCCTATCATGTTCGACAGCTGCAGGCTGGCAAACACAAGTATGGTCGTCTGCATTGCAAAGGTAAGTGGATTAGATGGCTGCATTGTGGTGCAGTCACCGAGCCCACGAAGTGGCGTCAGCGGGTGATGTGCCTTTATACTTGATGATGCTGTGGTTGATGACGATGCGGCCTTCCATAGCACGGTGATTTCCGGTGATAGTAGTTCCTCCGACGTAATATCCGGTGGGGACGAGCAGTTGGTGCGTAGTAGGCGGCAGGAGCCTGGCTCGCTTTCGGAGCCCGGCAGCACAAACATAGATGACGCCCCCGAGGATAGGCCTATCATGTTCGACAGCTGCAGGCTGGCAAACACAAGTATGGTCGTCTGCATTGCAAAGGTAAGTGGATTAGATGGCTGCATTGTGGTGCAGTCACCGAGCCCACGTGACTGTGGACATGTGGAGACGGTGAGAGATAAGTCACTTCTCGGACACGTATTCACTGAAACACGTGTTATTTATATCGCGACATCAAAACAACGTCACACACGTTGCGATGGACTACGTTGTAGTGCACGTAACAGAAGACAAGAGGGAACGCGAACAACTACATACATGAACGCCTAGTGTGAGCTTGTGACTGTTTTTTTTTGCTGCATGTCGCGCTTTGTTGGGTGCTACTTAACAAATGCCTACGCTGCTATAACCAACAAGCTACACCGTGCAACTTTGATGCATAAACTTTGTTTTCTTGGTTTGGTTTGTTTGTCAGCTTAGAAATCTCTAAAGTATTTCAATATCAAATGCTGGCATCTCATCGTCGATTGACTTGCTATTTCTTTCGTAGACATCGAAAACCTAAATATGACAAGATGGACGAAATGGGAGGACAGTGTAGTTGCAAGAAAAAGAAAAAGGAAGAGCAAGAAATAAAATGACCATGTCACCACGTTTATAAGCCGTGCTCATGTGCGAGATGACATTCGAACTGCGAAAGTTGGAAAAAATTGAGCGTACATTAAATCAAGAGCGGGATCACGACAAAAATCACGCTGAACTTGAGTAAAACACACCGAAGCAGCTTACTGCTGATCCTAAGAAGGGTGCGTAAATCACCCTAAATCGTTAACAACTTTTTTTTCTAAACAAAGCAGGGTAGAAGACATCGTGTTGTACCCTGACGAATCTCAACTTCCATCACAAATGGAAAAGACATTTCATGTCTTTCGAAGGTAGCAAAGTTAAAAGTGATCACTTTGCAAAAGTTACGAAAAACACGTATTATACACGTGTGTTTCGTAACCTAGAATTTTTTTCCTACCTAGTCTAGGCTCCAAGGTATTTTTTCTCTTACCTTTCTGTGTTTAGAAAAGTTATAATAATTTAAGAGGCTATACGCACTATTCTCAGGGTCAGCAGTTAGCCGCTTCGGTGTGTTTTACTTAAGCATCAGCGCTTATTCGTGCGCAGAGCACACGGTACATGCAAATATGCAGATACAAACATACATGCGCTAAAACGACAAAAGCACAAATATTCAGCGAACTTTTTTTCATTTGATATTCATACGCAACAAAATTTAATAGGTTAAATTAACGTTTCTGCTTAGTTAACGGTGAATGCAAAAGCGTGAAAAGTCAGTTCTCTTATAGTTCCTTGCGGGGCTGCTGTTTGTACAGCACCTCATAGTCCGTGACTCTAATGAACTAAACTACGCCACACAAAAGGCCTAACACTTACTAAAACTCGTTAGGCGTTGAAACTAGACCCAACTAAAATCGCCTAATTCATGAAAAGACCAGTGCAAGGCTACAGGCCGTGGTAATGCCGAACTTGTTAATTACGTGCAAGATTGCGAGCTAAACAGAAAGCGAAAATAATCGAGTTACGTGGATGTGCGGAAGTATTGTGTGAATATCGAAAGAACAGGTAGAAGCAAGAAAATACAATGCACTTTAAATAGTGTCACGTGTCAGTAACATGTCAAGCGTACACAGTGTTGGCTGAGATGAAGTTAGAAACAAGCAAATAAGTAAACGACCTTCTTGCATCAGCAAGCAGCTTTGGAAGCGAAAGTGAGTCTACCCTCCACATAATTGTGAAAGAGAATTAACGTTTGTGTTCTAGTTTCTTTTTTGTAATACAATATCAATATTTAACAACGAACACAAACCATCTTAGCTAGTGCGCAAATATAGCTCGACACTAAATCGAATAACAGTATAGTTTGCAGTACTGAGCTAACCAACTTTACTAGGGTTATAAGTATGAGTCATCATTGTAAGAACGCGTTCCTATAAAAAAATATAACGAAACTATAAAAAAATTGACAGCTTCTACATTTTTATAGTTTCGTTTATAGACGGCACACCGCAGTTTCTTAGAATAAACATGGATCTTGCAAGAGCTCAAGCTCCCTTCAGCAGTGCTTGCGCGGCAATTGTAAACCACCGCTGTAGGTCAACTACGTGCCAGAGATTTGCTTGGGCTAATCCAGTAATCTGGAAGGGAACACAGTTATCTTCACGCCGCAGGGAACGAGCACTATCAACAGCTGTGTTCACATGAAAACGCGTTCATGGAGGCCCATTCTAAACCCCTCTGTTTACCCTTTGGTTTCAAATGGCGACCTTCGAGGTTCCACCGTGAATAGGTTATCCTTTCAGTTTGTCGCATAATCCTCAAGAATGACGGCTTCATTTTTATTAAGCCATGCGGCTTCGTTTGTGTTCCTGTGGTGCTCGTTTACACTTATGCAGCCTTTGAGAAAATATTTGCCCTGCAATGGCTCGCATTTTGCAGAGTACACTGGAGCGTCAGCTTCACTGGTCGTACAGAATGGTCCGAGTGCTCATGGTTCTCGAGAATTCGCTTTTTTAGAGTAAACACTGGTGGTGAAATCGGTAGATCGGTATTTACACGGGGATTATTCGAAGAAGTAGAGATGTATGCACACAGATCTGAGCTGTAGAGTTAGCCGCCTCTTGAAACGATGAAACAAAAGAAACCCTACCTATTTTAAACCCCAGCGACAGAAATATTTTAAATTAAATTGGCCTAACGTACCATTGAAAAAAAAATTGCTAACAGAGAGCAAACTAAATCGTAAAATTGAAAACTAAATTTCTTCGTACGATCCCCGAAATGCATATACACTACTCGAACCAATAACAACCGGTAATAACTGTGCCAAAACAGCAATTCGCTAAGTAAGAGTTATGACTCATGGTTGGACAAGTGAAAAGTTTTACGAGCGAAGTTAAGATTTTCAGTATGTTGGATTTTCGCAAGTGCGGTGCTTTAAATTGTTCCACCAGATAATTCCAAAAAATGGTTCGTCGTACACATCTCTGCAATTAGGAAGAATAATGTTTGCGTTAATCACCTGCCTATTGTATCTAAGTGGGAAGCACAACGTGTTTGCGGTTGGAAGAAGTTTCTTGCTGCGTATATAATTAGCCATACGAAGGATCTTATAAGCTTTTGAGGCCGTAAAAGCAAGCAACGCGAGAATTGTTTCAGGTATGTACTATATCAGGGCGATGAACAAAGAAAAATGGTAATACCTGTACTTTGTTAATTTCTTAAAGCATGGTTCTGCAACTACGCTAACTGCATTAATTAATCAGATTTTATGCTTTAAACCCTCCTTTTTAAATAAATATCCTAGAAGATACTGATATATATAACTAATTAGTGCACCAGCAAAATATTACCGAGAGGAAAAAGCTTCTTGTTTTTTCTTGCAATCAGTTGATTTTGTTTTTACTAATACTATTAGAAGTGTAAGGTTCATTTAAAGTGCAACTAAAGAAGTTTAAGACTTGTGGGACAGTATTCCCACAATTTCCTTTTCAGCACAATATCTCGTTAAAGAATTCCTCGAAACATGTTTGGGGGCCTCATCGAAATCTCAAAATTTGATTGTAGTTTGACTGCAATTTGATTTTTATATCTTTATTAACTCCCTTTAAGAAGAAATCAATACTGTTATTGTTGACGATAGATCAAATTTTATCGCACAATTACTTTCTTCAACTTCTACTACTCCTATATTTTACATATTGGACGTTCATCACCATTCCCCCGTATAGTGATGTCCTTAAGATATTCGGTTGCATTTATGAAGTAAATGTTTTATTCTGGATGCTGTCCTTTGCACTGGCTGTAATTTTATTTCCATCTTTATTATGAACTTCCAATAAATACAATATTATTTGTCGGGGTTTTACGCGCATAAAAAGCGATTTGGGTAAAAGGGACGCTCGCAGAGAAGAGCTCCAAACGTTTGGATCACCTGGGCTTTACCTTTCACGAAAATCAAAGCACACGGACCTCAAACCTTGTCGCCTTCGTTGGTATTTGATCCCGTGACCTCTACGTCAGCAATCGAGTATCATGACCACTTTAGAACACCAGGGCGGGTTCATCGGCAGATACCGGGGCCAGCAGAAATAAAGAAGAAAGCGGTTGCTGTCACTTGTTATCGCACTCACTCTGTTTGGCTGCTGAGTGCTTAGAGGTCTCTCATTATTGAAGCATGAACGCCAAACATACTGCCGAGTGTGACAGAAAGTTATCTCGTGAACATCGACCAAGAACTGTGACAGGGTCATGCCCAAGAATACCTTGTCTTAGGAAGTGTGATATCATGCAAGCTTTACGCAATGTTCTGGCTGTTCCTAAAGCTATGGTCACTCCAGTCTGAGGAAGCTGTTTGAACGAAGTTGCGCTAAGCACCTTGTTTGCCACATCTTTGAATCAAGTTTGTACTCGACCGCGGAAAGCAGAGTCAGCGAAGAATACGATGAATGAAGTATGAAAAAGAATGAAAAACCCCGCAATAAAAAATAAAGGATGTAGAGTTTATCATAGAGGTGATTGCCATAGCATGAAACAGCCAACGAAGCAGCTAAGAACGCGCAATCTCAACTTTCACAGTTCCAAAACGTGCGGCTTGGCCCCTGGGACGTTAGGCAAGTCGACGCTCACGCGATAACCTACATATCGAGCGCCAATGTGCCGAAGTCAAACGTGTGCTATTTATGATAGAAGTGCAGGCAGTGCCATTTTACTTTTGTTTTAGCACAGTAACTATTTTTTTCACTTAACTAAGAAGATATAGTGAAGTCATAGACGTCTGTCATTGTCTCACTTCTGTTGGTATAAGCACTGTTACACTTTGAGAAAATAACAGTGATCAGGGCTCAAATTCAACTCGTTTTTCTTCCGTGAGCGCTGTCATCTGCAGGCCGGTAGCTTCTGCTAAAATGTCCCACCTCGAAATCGGCTATAACTTTCGCTAACAAACAATTACATCTGAAGAAGCTGTTTTGAATTCCGGCCTAGATTCCCAAGCAACAACCACAGCCGTGAAAGTGAATGTTGATACTGAATTGCATTATAAAAAAAAACTGGGCTTGTATCTGCATGTTTCGCTGCAAATGTCGTTGAAAGACGATAGTCTTGCGTCTGAAGAGACTGAACAAGTTTATTTGATGTTGTGTGCAAGAAAATTCGTGAATTGTATTCTAGAGGCGCGGCGTTAGAGTGTCTCGATCCGTGCAGCCAAGGCGAACGAGCGAATAGGGGCACGTTAGATACAAGCTCTATCTGGCAGTTATCTTGGAAAACGAAGAAAGGCGTGCACGCGCCTGTCTTGGAGGCGATAAGGTGTAAACCGCAAACCGACGGGCAGAAGCCACCACCATGTCGTCTTAGCAAAGCGTTGGAAACACTTGCCTTTTTGCGCATAGTGTTGCATTGTCAGCGCAGCGTGGTAAACGCTACGGTCCTTATAATTACTTATGTATGCCTTCTCTAGTATAAAGCCACATATAGAAAATAATGACGTTTCGTCATGGTGCCTCAGATATGCACAATAATTGCTTTTTAATTGACAATCTCACAAGTATGAACGCTGAAAATTGAACAACATTGGTGGGCGCTGCGGATGGGGTTGGCCGTTTGGAGTATCGTTTGGTGCTGTTTGCGGTATCGTTACGACGGACAAACAGACAAATGTACAGACAGACAGACTAAAATTTTTGCGTCAAAGTTTTTAAAATGGAGCCTTCTCTTTCCAAACCTCTTTTCTGTTTGTCCACAGATACGCCGATGGTGACGCTCCAGTTGAGCGGTAAGCTGAAGGACTCCGAGATCCAGGAAGGCCGGGAAGTATACCTGGACTGCAAGATCGTGGCCAATCCGTACACGACGGACATCACCTGGCTGTTCGAGGGCCGCGAGCTGTCCGCCAACGCTTCGGCGGGCGTCATAGTAAGCACCCAAACGCTCGTGCTTCAACGTGTGCAAAGGGCTCAGCGGGGGAGGTACGCCTGCGCCGCCACCAATAAGGAAGGACGTGGTGTCAGCAACGACCTCTACTTGCGGGTCAAATGTGAGTTTTTTCGCTGTTTTTTGTTGCCTTATTCACTTGTGTTACTCTAACACTGTAAGGTGTTGGCAGGTACTCTATATAAGCGTTTAAAAAAGTTGCGAAACCATGAGTATTGTTTTATGGGCGAAGCACCTCAAGATCTCACAATGACCGTCCGACCGCCCTAGTCTAGAATTGATGCAGCGCTGGTGCATGCGAATGAACTGAAACATCTCTGAATAACAAAACGGCTATGAAAAGTCTGTAACCCAGAACAAACAAAACAAAAAGCCACAATACCGCAAAAACGCTGACACTCGACTACCCATTATTCATAGCATATTACAGAACAAAACATTAACAAGAACAAAGTAGAGGCTCTTCGCAAGAGCAAAATAGAAGGCCATAATTTATGATCCAGTGCATACTGCTTCGCTACGTCATCAGTAGTCAATTGGTATATGTGCGTGGTGTTTTGAAAAGACACTAGAAACAGTTTTTTTTTCCTAAATTTCTTGTTCGCGATACCGAAAATACCAAGCGTGGAGCGAAAATACAAAGCTCCAAAACGCGCGAAAAGGAAACGTGAGTGTCGAGGCCACCGTAGCATTCGCGCACATGTCACCAAGACGTCGCAGATTTGGATGGCATCTAGTAGGCCTTGATGTAGTTCATAACTGGTAAAAGTATAAATGCATTGTTTTCCGAGAAAGCCAGACACTTGGCACGCCAAGATTCAAAACCATTCTTTCTGCCAATGTGGCCAATATACAAAAAAAACTCTTGAATCCGTGACGCTTTGAAAAGTAAGCACTTTGTACTGTTTTTTTTTTTCATATATTAGGCCTACTGTAGTGGAACAACAGCTCAGGAGTTTTTGGAGAACAATTTATCAGTCTATGCTAAATTATTGTTCCGCTGTCTAGTTTTTTTAAATTTAATTATCACATAGTTTTATTAAAAGATAGAAATATTTAGCGAATATATGATGAGACCGATCGGCCGGACGATAGTTAAGAGGCGCAGAGTCAAATTACGGGTCGCCTTAAAATATTTACTCACATATTGATCCTTCTGCTTATAAAGTTGTGTTGTAGACTATACCTAATTTCCACCTTATCCCTCAAAAAAAAACAATAAACCAGTGGCTACGTGTCTGGATGTGCTTGAAACTGCTAACAGCATAGCTTAATTGGATCTTCATCTGCACTATTGGCAATACATTCAGAATACTTAAGCTTCTCTTTTAAAAGTGGGACTCGATTTCGTTATCGGGCCCTGTTCACGCTACCTTCTCCCTGGTCTGCTGTCCTTCGATTTTTGAGGAACACCTCAGCTAAGCTGTGGGGGGAGAAATGATGGTCAGTGTGGATTGACCGTTATAAATTCTCCTGGGGGGCCTACTGCAAATACTGTTGCGAAGGACTTCTTTGTGTATAACTTATATTTTTTAGACTTAGTGAAGTACCAGTGCGCGTTTGCTATCCTGAGCCGGCCTGTGAGGAAAAGAATGCGCTCCCTAAAAAATTACACAATCTCCCACTAAAGGAACCTATAAGTAGCCTGCGAAGCATCACATAATGCGGCTTAATGTTCCATTCATCACGGGTACCTTGCCCGATGTTACCAAATCCTTGCAAGTGGAGCACACCATAAATTCACTGTAGTTTTTGCTGCAGTTACTCGTCCCAAACTCTTGTTGGAGCACGCCACGCCGCAGCACGTGGGTTCATGGCGCTTCTGCAGAATCTCGTTTTCCGACGCCATCACGTGAATGCTGAGGAAGTGTAAAGTGGAGAGGCCGCAGCCTCTCACACCACCACTTACGCTGTTACTGCACGTGCTAGCGCGTGCCAGCGCGTTCCACCTCGATACAATGCGTCGGTTCATCGCGCATTCCCCGACGCCATCACATTATTTCTGAGAGAGTGCAAGGCGGAGATGCCACGGTGTCTTACCCAGCTTTTTATACGGGCCCGAAAGCACTTGCGCGCGAGTGCGTTCTAGCTGTGCTTGGGCCAGATGTCGATAATGCGCACTAAGGGTGGCCACGCATGCACACCGGATTGAGTTCAGCCATAAGATGATTTGCTTCCGAAATGGCTTCAAAGATTGCTTTCATGCTGCCCCACTAGTTGTGCAAACAAGCCCCATTTGTCGATTGTCATCGCGTAGTGCAAGCATGATGATGCCTCGCATCTTCAAAAAAAAAGAAAAAAAAGAACGAGAGGGATCCGCACAACCAAGGCTGCCGGATTCTTCGAATAAAAATTCATCATCCTCCTCCTCATAGATTATGTAAATACACTCAGGTCAATGTTTGTTAGCTCACACTTTAATTTATTATTTATCTTGCCTTCTCAAGGCTAAAACACATCAGTCATATGCAAGGCGACGCACACATTTCAATAACGATAATCTTTCTCGGGGTACATCGACGAAAAAGTATTGGTCTCTCTGTCTGTCTGTCTGTCTGTCTGTCTGTCTGTCTGTCTGTCTGTCTGTCTGTCTGTCTGTCTGTCTGTCTGTCTGTCTGTCTGTCTGTCTGTCTGTCTGTGCATTTGTCCGTTTGTGTGTTTAGAAAAAGTGGTTGACGATTTAGAGTACTTGGTACTCTACTATGGGAGAGCAACGTTCTCCATGGAGCTCCCACAAAGTTTGCACGGGTTGTCCGACATAGCGACACCCTAGGGCCCGAACAGTCCCTAACCATACTCTAAATGGCCAATCCCATTCGTAGCGCCCACCATTTTTGCTCAAGTTTGAGCGTTCATACGTGGGCGATTGTCCATTAAAAAGCAATTACTGCGCATATCTGAGGCACTAAAACAGCACGTCAATATTCTGTATGTGTGTCTTTATACTAGGGAAGGCATACGTAAGTAATTCTAAGGACAGTAGCGTTTATCACGCTGCGCTGACCATGCAACGCTTGCATTAAAAGGCAAGTGTTTCCAGCACTTTGATAAGACGACATGGTGGTGGAACCTGCCCGTTGCTTCGCGTTCTACACCTTATCGCCTCCGAGACAGGCACGCACGCCTTTCTTCGTTTTCGAAAATAGTTGCCAGATGGCACTCGCGTCTAACGTGACTCGATGCGCTCATTCGCCTTCGCTGCACGGATCGAGACACTCTAACGCAGCACCTTCAGAATAAAATTCACCGGTTTTCTCGCACAGTACATCAAATAAACCTTTTGTTCACTCTCTACAGACGCAAGACTCGTCTTTCAATGACATTTGCAGTGAAACATGCAGATACGGGGCCAATTTTTCGTTACGCAGTGTGATAGCATGCGAGGTACTGATTTCCAGGTTTCTCTTCTTCGAAACGTAGCAGAACGCTTGTCCTGTTGTATTTTCTTCGTTCATGTGTATCCTTATTGTAATATCCTCACAGTATCCTTATTGTAATATCCACAACGTCCTCCTCAGTTTTCTTTTTCTTTAGTGCTGTCCACTCATGCGCAGCACTTTGCGAAAAGCCAAAAGAGTAAAACGTACGTTAGCTTTCCTCCGAAAGAGCGTGATTATTTATGAGCGCCGGTTTTGTTTGCGGTCGCAGAAAGGGAACTTCTCAAGAAGCCTTCCGCACAACATTGTCGTCGTTCTTTGTTCAGTAAAGTGCAGCCGGGAACAAAAGAAGTGTCAGGCCAATATATGCGTCACCGACAATATTGTCGCGTCAAAAGCAGTGTCAACAGGGTCTTCTCGTTTTTTTTATCTTCTCTTTTTTTTTGTCACGTGGCGATTCTGCTCCATTGCAACCACACGAGCAACCCTTCCACTCGGGCGCGGTCATACACGCCGCATGAATGCATATCCCGCATCGCCCCCATCTCAGATCCCCGCTCCAACATCCGCCGTGATGAAGGACTCACTGCCAGGCTCAAAGTCTCGCGCGGCGCAGTTTATTGAAAGCGCTCTTGGGGCTTTGCGAGGCGTCTCGGCGAGCCAGCAGTCATCCAGCCGGCTCGCTTTGTATGCATGCGCTGGGAGCAAGCACTCCCAAGGGCACAAACACTTCCAGCAGCAGCACAAGTGGACGCTAGTTGCTGTCAGAGGCAGTCGAAGTTACGTTAAAGCCCGCCTCAACCCTGCCAAACGAACAAAACAGACAGGCTCCCATAGCGACGGTTCTTCACCACGGGCGTCCAATGACGACGACTTGCGCCACGTACAGTACATATATATATATCGGCGAACTGATCCGGGGAAAGCAAAGAGAGAGAGAGAGAAACCCGGTCCACCATTTGCCGCATCATTTTTCAAGAGATTTGCCATTCAAATTTCCTGTCTCTGTTTTTGAGAGCACGTCCTAGTGGCTGTCTTGCATCTTCATTTTCATTTCGCGTTAGCTTGATCTTTATTTTTTTCCATTCCTCCTTTATACTAATTTGCGCGTGCATTGTTTTACTACATCTTTTTTGTCTTCTGGGTTTGTTTCGTGTTGTCTCGGGATGCCGCCAAGCCTAATGCCGATGGACCCCGATGGTTTTTGTATTGTTATTTCTCACTGATTGTTCGACCACGCACTCCAGCAAAGTACCTTCTGCACTGTGGCTGAAGCGTTGTGCGCTTTCTCTCTGTAGTTACACTAGCGGCCTTGTTCCACAACGCGAAAACGAGCTGCGGCAATGCGGCATTTTTTTATAACAAGAAATAAAAAAGAATGAAAAACTCGGGGACGGAAGGATCAGCAGGAAAAGACAGAGCCGAACAGCGAAGAGGAGAGTGAGAGTTTTTTCGCAAAAGGATAGCACGAAAACGTGCATCAATGTGCATGCAGAGAGAAAGGAGAGAGAAAGGCTACCCAGTACAGCGAAGCCTGGTTCTGGAGAAGCACCGCAGTTTATTTCTTTGGTTTATTTATTTCTTTTTTTGTGGAAGGAATGAAGGTTACGGCGATTTTATGGCGCCGTAAAAGTTAACGCTTTGCGTCACACTTGGCGAGAAGGATGCGAGGGCAAGCGAGAAGTGCTTGCAGGATCGGCTGAAGAGAGAGAATGGCGTCGAAGCTAGCCCCCGAAGGACGGACGCTCAGCCGACACTGTAAAAAAAAACATGGAATCGCAAGTGCCGCGAAACATGCGAACGGCTACAGCGTCGCACTCATCTTCAAGATGGCATATCGAAACGCTCAATGTAAGACGGAGGGTACGAAGACTATGACGAGAAGATGATGCAAGAGAGACAACAAAGAAATTTCTACGAGCGAAAGCTATAAAAAACAAACGAAAAAATTGGACGGGGATGTTTGGAAAAGTGGCAGCGGCACCTTTCCTTGTCTCGACTTCAATCTTTGATAACGGGGTGCTAAGACGCAGCGAGCCAGTTTTTGCGACGAGCAATGTAGGCCTCTTTCGCCAAGCACACCCCCTCCCCCTCCCCCCTTCCTCAAGTGTGGCAGCATGGCCACTCGGTTCCTACGCGTTATACGCCGCAACGGTTTCCTTCGTCAGCAGAGCGCTTGCGGAGGAACCTCCACGTGGCGATGGTTATCCTTGCGCTCGTCGCACAAGGGTGTCCCGTTGGGACCGAGACAAGGTAATATGCAACACTGGCGTCGATCTATGCAGCAAGACCTTCAGGACTCTCCGAAATCCACGTTTATTTTTTTCTCTTCCTTTAACTACATGCCAAGCCCAGTTTACTTCGCTGCTCTTTTTATTTACTTATCTGACTTCATATCTCCTGTTCTAAGGTGATACGTCGTTTGCAAGCGTGGTAGAGCCTGGCCTATATAATGTACAAGTCCCTGTTTTTTTTTTTCCTTCCTTTAGCCACGTTTTCTCGATCCAGGAGATTCTCACGTCCGTGTCCCCTTTCTCATTCTTTCATTCTTTCCCTTTTTTCCTCGTGGTGATCGTCGTAAAGCGTAGTTTTATTTTATGCCCACACTTTTATTTTTGCACGTGGGACATCGCCTACGCTAGAGCAGCCATCTAGGCAGAAACCAGTGCCAGCTCTTCTCCCAAGTGTGTTCCCGAACGTCCACGTTCAACGTTCCTTTGTCTCTCCAGCCAGTTGGAGATAAGCAGGAGGGAAAAAAAGAATTCATAGTCATATTGAATCCGGCTTCGTGACCAGAGTCCAGTTCGTGGCAGCGAAAACCCGATGTTATGAATCAACTTTTTTTAAAAAAGAAATCTTTAACGTGCAAGGCGTACAAAAAAGAAGGAAGCGAATCAAAATCATCTGTCCCTCTATTTTTTGTTTCCTTTTTTCTACAGCGGCCCAGTTTTATAAGGGAAAAAAAAGTGCTGTCCGTTATTATTTTTACGGGTGCTATGGGCGGCTGTTTTGGAGCACGCATGAATTGATCATTGCCTCCTTGTTTAATGGCGCCGTTCGCTTTCGGGCGGTCGCCTGGAATAGCTGAGCGCTGCAAAAGAAGAACAGTCCTGTGCTTCTATTCACTTTTTTTCTTTCTCTCTTTCTTTACTGTTTGTCTGCTCGGCATTGTTCCCCGGTGTACATGATTGAAATGAGGCATCGTTTCTGAAATCGTCCATGAAGCGAATTCTCTGAGACGTAGGCAGCTACCACCGCCCGTCTGTTAGCGTTACTTTCACAGCGCGTTTCCTTTACTGCGTTTCTTTTGTCTCTTCCTTCTTTTTCTCTCTGTGTCTCTCGTTATGGAGGTTCTTCGGCAGTTAACGGATCGACGTGCTCGCTAGTAGGATCTTTCCTTTCCTTTATGCCAGCGCGTTTCCGGTAAAGAAAAGAAAATCTCGCGCTCAACTCAGACTCCCATTTATAGGTAGGGCTTTGGTAATGTCAATTGAAATACTTCGTGCCGAAATCCCTAAAGTCATCTGTAGTTTCATTTTTGTGTGCTCTTAACAATACTTCTTTTCTCCAAGTAATGTATATGCTCTCTTTTGTATGTATGAATCAGAAGCCATGTGGCGTGTACATGGAAACTTACGTGAAGTTTTGGCTCCTACGGCGCAGAATTGTATCACCCGTAATAAGATTAAAGTGATATTATTTTTTCTACAGCCGGTATTATAGAAACTTGTTTTTCTGTTTCCCTGAACAAGCTCAACGGGAACAAAAATACATGAGCTCAAGCCGGACTTTCGTACGGGTGAGCGCCATGTGTGTTTACCATATATTCATTGATTCACTTTTCCTTTTTTTCAATTTTAGTTCTGTTCTCCAGAAAAAAAAGATATATTTGTTTTATTGTATAGAACAATTCTGCGTTATGGAGTCTCTGTCAACCTGACGTGCGCTAATCGGTTCCTCGAATCGTCAAGAAGGCACGCATGTCACCGCTAGCCCTGAAGCAATTGACTTTGCGTCTGTTGGACGAAAGGTACTTCGACCGCATACATGTTTACACCGATGGCTCCACTAGTTCCAACAGCTCTACAGGAGCAGTGGTTGTTCCATCTGGTAATGTGTTGCTTCAATACAAGTTTTCTCACACAAGGACGTCGACAGCAGCAGAGCTCGCAGCACTTCAAGGTGCAGTAAAGTACATTCTTCGCCAGCAACCTAACCAATGAGCCATCTTTTGCGACTCCAGGTCAGCCTTACAGACACTACGGTTCGTCATGCAGCACGGGTTACACAAAAATCTGTATATCAGATAAGGCACGACTACCACGAAGCGCTCGTTGAAAGTCACGATATTGTATTTCAACGGTTGCCGAGTAATTGCGGAATTATCGGCAATGACAACGCGGATGAAGCTGCTCGATCGGCTCATGACCAAGACCTGCGTAGGCCCATACCACTCTTGAGAACGGGCGCTGCAAGACGACTACAATCACTTGCTCGCCGTATAACTCTCCTACAATGGAATACGCCGGGTTTCTCCAACACGCACCTGTATTCTATCGACCCAAACAAGCAACTTCGTTTGCCATCCGGGCTCTCACGATGCGCTGAAACTTTACTGTGTCACCTGAGGTTGGGTGTGGCATTCACGAATGCGTATTCTCCTCTCCTAAGAATGGTGAGCAGTTTGGCATGCAACATCTGCGCCTGCGAGGAATCGCTTGAGCACATTCTATGCTGTTGCCCAGCATACCAGTCTCAACGACGTATTATGGAAGCCTAGTTTTATCAGCTGGATTCACAGTCGCTTACAGAAAAGAAGATCCTGGGACCTTGGCCGACGGTTTCGCATACGCGCAAAGCCACGAAAGCCCTCTTGTATTTCTCAAGGACCACCAGATTTCACGAGCGCTTGTGAAAGAACACTGCGAGACCGTGCTGTGTAGTCTTGAGCTCACTCTTCATCGTACTCTTTCTTATTCTTCTTTTTTATCTATTTCCTTTCTACTATTCCCCCTTTCGCCTCCCCAAGGGTAGGGTAGCCAACCAAACCAAGCTTGTTTTACCTCCTTGCCTTTCCTCTCTGTTTATGTCTATTTCTCTATCTCTATCTCTACTATTACAGATTAGTTTTAGAAAAAATTATCATTTTTTCTCCAGGTATATATAACTAGTAATCACATGAAAGTTACCATAGAAGGCACAACTTCTAATGCCGTAACTACAGGAAGAATGGCTAATGTACGCATTGTCTAACTTTTTGTTCATTTTGTTTCTTAGTCGAAGCAACAGCTCGCGTGTCTCCTTGCCGCATTTAATTTCATTATTTTTCTTCGTTCGCGCAATCCTACATTAGACTGTCATTCAAAAAAAAAAGCGTACTGTTGTAGAAATCATGCTATTAGCTCAAAGCCGCGTGATCACAGCAACACACGCACACACAAACACGCGTGTGCGTATGCGTGCTCACGCTCGCACCCTCATCGATCTTTTTCACCTTTCTATGCTCCCAAACTTCAATTGGGTTGTTGCCGGATTCATCCACGTTGAAGTAGAACCATGTCCCAGTTTTTTTTTTTGTTCAGTTGAATCAATCAGTGTCTCTGGGCGTTAACGTATCAAGAACACCTCTGGGCAAAAAGTGAACTCATTTTTTTGTGAAACAATACACAAAACGTAAACGTCACTGAAAGTTTTAGTTTTTGTTTTCTTTTTTTATTAAAAAAAGCCTGTATTCAACAACTTGTTCGTCAAAGCGCCGCAATTTCTTGCTAATCTTCCTTACTTACTAATCTTCCATAATTATTCCAACAAGGTATCCCTCCCCCCTCCCGCCTTAGTGTATCACGCACCACTAAGAAGGTTTGCGCACGGTCGAAAAATAACAACTTTTTTCTTCGACAATTCCGATATATGTAATAACAACATCGGTGGAAGATCTCAGATATGAGCGCTAGATTTATAGCTCGTTCAAAACCCTACGTTTCGTGACAAAAAAATGTATGTTCACGCTTAAACACATAAAAGAAGATAAGTCTGCGGAGTAAAGTAACTTAAGCCCTTTTTCTTTCTGTCTCACACAAAACTGTTACCACAGTCGGCCGTTATATCTCTCTAATTAGTTGAATTGAATTTCCACGTTCTAAAGCTCACTGTTTCATTGTATCATGGTGAAGCTTATCCCGTATTATACCGAAATAAGTTTTCTGCCACTGAATTTCAAAAACATTCTGGCTCAGCCATACCCCTCCCGCCGCTGCAAATTCCATCTTCTACTCAATCGCGATCACCACCAGGAAAGCTGAACACTCTATAAGCACATATACCCAAATGTAGCACTCTTATTTCTGTTCTGGTTTTGCTAAATGCCCTCACAGCACTCCCTGAACTGTTTGTGCAAGGTTTCTTTCTTTATAGGTATGGAAAGCAATCTTTTTTTTTTTGAAGCAATGTTATGAAAACAAAAGCGAAGTCTTTTCTTCTATCCTGCTCTCGCTTCCGATCTGAGGGTTTATATTTTGTCTTATTTAAAGGTGCCAGACCCACCATAACTTTCCACTCGGAGTCCTTAAATCGTCCGCGAGTTATTGTTTTCCAAAATTTTCATTATCTAACTTTTCCGTCATCGAGCCTTTCACTTCCGTGCTGTGCGCATTTGTTATTATCATTATTTATCCGTCACTTAAATCGCCAGTGATGATATGCGATAAAGCAATAACTTTTCGATTTCCGGAAAAGCGAAGTTCCACAGGAAGCAACAGTTGCGACGAGTGATTCTTTACAGTTTCGAACGATGCTTTCCTTTGTTGTTGTGTTTGTTTTTATATTTTTTTAAACCCGGGGCAAGTAAGATGGCATCAGATTTTCTGTTGTGAGTAAAAATTGTTATATGTTCATTTTGCCTTCTTTTTTGTTTTACCCGCCTCCTATCTTCCTTTCTTCCCTTGCCGAAAGAGCAGGCAGGTGCTGTGCCCCTATAGGTCGCAGTTGTCAGCGGTTCTCTTCCTATTTCCTGTCTGTTTTTTTTTTCTTTTTCATACAGATCAAATAAATAAATATATAAATTCATTTATAAATAAATAATATACTGGACGTAGATACGGTGGTTAAAAAAGAAAAGGGAAAGGGGTCAAATCGACAAGTGACTATCAGTGATACTCCTGAACTGCCTTAAACGCTAGGCTTACACCTACACTCATCTTTTTAGCTACTGCCTTTGTCTACACAAACGTTGACGATACAATAACACTTTCTACACTGCGACGGCTGCGTTTACTGAGGCCGGCTTATTCTCGAGCTACGTCAGGTCGGATGCTAAGGGAGTTAGGTGTTAGCCTCACTTCGTATAACCATTCTAGTTCGCTGATATCCCATTATTTCTTCACCCTTGCATCAAAACTGTCACTTTCTTAGTGTACTGGTATATGTTTTTGTTTTTGCTTTTTTTTGCAGCACGCGTGGAGCGTACAGGCCAAATGGGTCCTCCAGCATTTGTGGTTGTAACGCGTTAGTGTTGAAGAGTTCGTATCGCAGAAATTTTGGCGTGGGCGTCGGCGTCATTTATTGTGCGTGATGAATCATCATCTTCGCATGACCGAGAAATCGAGCACACTTGCTTGGCCGAGAAATTGGAAAATTTCAGATAAAACAAATGTTAAGAAAATTTTGGGTCTGAGTGGGGATTGAGCCAGAGTAGTTAGTGAGGCAAGCGGGTGTTTTACCACACAGCCACGCCTACACCAGTGAATACAGTCAAAATAATTTCCTTTGTTTGGAAATGCAACAATGAAAGTAACATTCATGCTTTGCAAGCACATACGTCCTGTATAGATGCTTCGCATTTTAACACGAAATATTGCCGTAATAATGCGTGGTACAAGCGCACATCGCCATCAGGTGTCAGAACAAGGGATTGTTATAAGGGCTTCATAGTTTCAAGCCAGTCATCCCCTGCAAAAGGCACACATGCTACTGCACCCTTAAGGTCACGTATATAGTCGGTGCACAACAAGTTCGAAAAAATTTTACACACACTAAGTGTTTGAACTCTTAAAAGCGAAGCTTAGGATCTCCCTTTTTTTCTTTTTATCTTCGAAAAATTCGACACAAGTTATAGATATTAATAATTTTAAAATGGACTTTTAATATTTAATTTTGTACATACCTGTTAATAAAACCATCTATTGCATCAATCAAATAGTGAACTTTTCCCACATATACAGGTATATCTAACAGATACAGGTATATGAAACAATTTGTATGAGCTTGGGCTCCATACCCGCCCTCTAGTTATCTTCGAACCAGTGCGAAGTTACGAATGAACACCAATGTCCACCATAGAACCAGCTGTCGGCAACGTAGGGCCGTGGCCGTGGTAGGACCAAGAACGCGTTGTATTGTAACTACACAACAGGCGTGGTCACAGACTATACAATGATATTGTTGTGGGGTTGCGGCTATGACTAGGCTGGGGTGTGCGAAGAAGGGGATGACGACGTGTTGGTGTTCGAAAAAAAATACAACAGCCACCATCTTGACTACTTGTTTATTTTCCTACTGTATTAAGTGTATCCGCAACATTTTGGTGGACGTGCCGGGTACGACGCGAAATAGAACTCCGCAGTGGACGTGTCTTCGACAGCCCAAGCATGTCAACAAAAACCAATTTTGCCGCTTCTGCTTTAACCGCGACTCCGGTACAGCCAGTACAGCCGGTCGTTGACGCAACCTTGCGATCCTGGTAACTTCTGTCGCACCGACCACGTTGATGTCGATAACTGGATTCCAAGGTTCGGGTGGTTTATTGGCGAGACCCTACAATGATGCTCGCCAACGTTGGCTTCTATCTCTGAAGAACAGCAGGTGCGCGGTTTGATACCTGTATGACAGGCCTGTATGACTGAAATGCAAACGTCCGGCCCACAAGAGACGCTCATTGGCTTACCGTCCAAACGTGGTTCGCGTCCTGCATGAACGCGAGTGGTGTCTGTATGCGCAGCACAGGTACACGCAGTATCCGTTTGACAATAAGCGCATGCACAGATTGGGGGATATATAAGGCGCGTTGGGTGTGCGTTGGAGCGCACTCTGTCTGGGCGTCGCTTGGCCCTGTCATGTACTCTGTAAAGACGCGTCTCAACACCTAATGTGTTGGATCCTGTAAATAAATGGTGTGTTCTACGTAAGGAGCCTCGCAAGAGTCATTCCTTCTCCAGCACCTGGGTGGCCGCCTGTGCCCCGTTCTTCGGTCACATCGCACTCACGAGGCTGACTAGACCTGCGCCCATGCCTGTATACGGAAGCTTCGCGACTTATTTGATAGAGCCGCTGGATGCCAGCGAGCTGCTTCTAAAGAACCCGCTTGTCAGACACAAGCTATGACTGAATCATATGTCTTTTACATCCTAGAGGTTCTCACCATTTGCCGCCGTGTCGACACCAACATGACAGAAGAAGACAAAGTAAAGCATTTGATGAAAGGCATTACGGATGATGCTTTTAACCTACTGTTGTTTAAGGACTGCTCAATCTTTGAAGACATCGTCATAGAGTGCCACTGATACGAAGAGCTGAAGGGTCGCCACGCCGCGCAGCATTTATTGCGACTTCCAAACACGGCTGCTACATCATCTTGTGAGGACCTTCAGCCACCCTGCAGTGAACAACCTACCAACGAGAGCGTAGCCCCCGTCGGGAAATCGAAGTGGCGTCTCTAAAACATTTATTTGACATGCCCATTTAATACAACGTGAAACAATCAGCTGGCTAGCCTAATTGATCTAATTACACTTTATTTTCTCCAATACAATAGAACGATTTGCCACCTCTTCCCGGTCTGGTTTGCCTCTATTCAAGTTTTTTTCTTTAAAAAATACGGTTGCTAAGGCCGGCGACGACTCCCGCTCTTTTCTCAGACACCTAATTTCCCAACATTCCAAACGCTTATTAGCGAACAATATTTATTTATTTAATTGTTTATTTATTTAGTACATACTGCGAACCATAAATGGTCCAAGTAGCAAGGGCACATCACATACAACTACTACCGAGTCATGAAATATAAATATATATATTATAAATAATATAAATAATATATATATATATGATAATATTATATAATATAAATTTAATATATAAATATAAACTACTACCGAGTCAATTCCATAATGTATAAATCACGGCTCCTCTGAAACGCAGAATTTTCACGTTGTTCTTGTTAGGTGAGTATCTTAGCCTTGCATTCTGTGTGCCCAACCATTCCCGCACTTTTATTGTCCTTTTATACTATGTCATTCTACGCACTAAACAATACACTAACTGCACTGCACTACGTTCTCGCTGAAGATCTCACCGTGTTTTCGTTGCACTCATCGCAGCTGGCAGGCATAGTTGGGCGACGACCGAGTATCCGAAATATGAATGTGGAACGAAACGAAATTCGGCACGTGTGCTTTGTTGAACAAGATTAACCAGGCAAATAGTGCGATCCGTGGGCACGATCCGAATAATTCAGCGAGCCATGAGCCGCAGACGTGTAAGATAAAAAGGAAGATTGGGGCAGTCTCCTAGTTGTTATTACTTTTTTGAACACGTGCGCTCGGTAAATGGAGCCGTGCCGGTTCATTACCGTTACTTCTCTTCAAATACCACCGCAAGAGTGAGATGTGAATTTTTTGTCATCTGTGCCTATGAATATTGAAAGTTCGGAGGAAGACGAGCAGGAAAAAAAAAAGGGACAGGAAGGTTAGCCAGTTCTCAGACTGGCTGGCTACGCTGTGCTGGGGAAGAGGGTGAGGCGAATAAATGATGACAGAAGAAAGATGCTTAAAAATTAGAAAAAAAAGAAAAAAGAAAAAAGAGACACTAGTACAACTGACGACACTGCTCATGGTCTGTCTCTTGCTGAATAGTTGAAGCTTTAGCAGCGTAGAATAGTGTACTCTGTTAAAAACGGCACCGTCAGGTGCATGAACCTGTACTTGCCCAAATAAAAAGACAATTACTTCGTCAATGTAGCAGAAGGACGAAAGTCACTTGAAGCACCTTAAATTAAAGTTCGTTGTCCTCTCAAAAGAGGCAAGCTCATTGCGAAAGTCGAAAGTCATCAGGGTAAGTTTAAGTATTGCGCAGAATGTGGCAAACATCATTTTAGGTTGAATAAGATGGTACCCTAATTGTTTGCAACATTTAATTGGGGGAAAGAAACACCGCATGCTGCAGACAGTCAGGGGCATCTTCGACGCGGACCAACGAAGAGCTTACTTGTGTCTGGGTTTGTTTATACGTTTGTAGTCCTGGAATGGGCATGGCACCGGTGTTCGTGTTGTGCGGAGTTTATCACATTGTAAAGTAGCACTAAAACACACAGTGAGAAGACGGCAAGGGTGCTAACTTTTAATTGACGATTATTTTTTTTTGGGGGGGGGGGGGGAAGAGAACATACATACATGAAAGAAACTGGTTCTTCGCAATGACTGTGTGCAACAACAAAAATTTTATCTCAGTGAGCAATTTCACTTTTTTTTCGTTTTACAGTCCTGACGCCAGTAAACCTCGTCTCTCATCCTAAATGGATAAACACGGGTGGCTTATGCATTTATCACTAAAACTTGCAATGAAAAGAGCTTCAGCTACTCGTCTAGCTGTTTGTTTCAGTGTTTTTCTTCCGAAAAAGAAACCAGCCACTATTGAAAGTTAGCGCTTGTGTCGTCATCTCGCTGTATCTGTGTCTTTTTTTGCTGTATTGCAATGCATTACAAATTAGCTCGGCTTTCTGTACTACTGCAGTTCATCACAAAATTTGCATTGAACCTAGTGTTAACATAAAGGTCGCAGGGTTCATGTTTCTTAAAAGTGTGAGCTGCCAGAGTTACCAAACTGATAGGCCTGCTTGGCGTAGCACTCCAATTCATGCATATCGCATTCGCATCACCCTTGAGGCGAAGCAGTTACCTTTTTTTTTTTGCAAAACAGCTGTTGTGCTCGAGATTTACTGTGTGTCGTAGACAGAAAATTATCACCATCTTGCTTTCAGAACTGTTATACCAATTTGCTAAGCACGTGATGCAAAAAGTTTGATGGACAAAATAACAAGACAGTGAAAGGAAGACAAGAGTTCTCTTGACAATGAGAAGGTCTTGGTGATGCGAAATTCAAACCCACAAACATACAATTCGCAGGAATCTGATCCGAAACGAAGCGTGTTTGGAAAGCCGAGAGATCTAAGATTGCAGAAAAAAAAATGTCATAACAAAGCGACGACATAACTAGGTCTATCTGTTTTCTAGCCCTAGCTTTCGAACTATCCCCTCAAAAGACTGTGAATTATATATATACTTCTATACACACCCACACACACACACACACACACACACACACATATATATATATATATATATATATATATAGAGAGAGAGAGAGAGAGAGAGAGAGAGAGAGAGTCACAAGGAGCAAAAGAAGGGGGAGAGAACTATATAAAGAGAAAGAAACAGGCAGATATGAATGGAAACAAATGGAACAAATCTAATAAATCATAGAAGGTGAGAAAATAACTAAGGACCTAAATGTAAAGAAGAAAAAGAAAACGAAAGGTACAAATAAAAAAGAACACAGCAAGAAGGGTAGAAACGAAGAAAAAGATTTTAAAACGGGCAAAAAAAGAGATCAAGCATCAATCATGTATAGTATTGCAAAGGGGTGAGAGAGAAATATGCGGGGGGGTAAAAGTCTAACTAAGCCAAGGCTAGCTAGGTGCCCACCAGCTCTAATGTTACCAAGCATAGCGCGGCTTTGCACAGGCTGCGCTAACTTTCTTTTCTTTATTGGGTTGGCTGTCTGACCTTTTTGCTAGCACCGTTGTGTGAGCCTCAATCATTTTGAGAGCTTGGCAGTCAATCAATGGTGGGAAAGGGGGAGTGCTTTTGCTTGCTTTATGACTGCTTGCCACCTGGTGTCCTACTTACTATCGTAACAAACCTGTGCAATGTGCAGACGCACCTGTATGCAAGACGCACCAGAAATGGGTGTACGGAGCCTCCAAGCAAGAGACGGTGTCCGTGCGCTGCGAGCTGGATGCCGACCCCACCGAGACACAATTTCGGTGGGTGTTCAACAGCTCGTCGTCCGGTCGGCGCAGGGACCTGGCGCTGCAGGACGTTTCTTCGAGTGGTCCCCGGAGCACACTGGCGTTTGCTGTGCGCTCGGACGAAGACTACGGGACGCTTCTCTGTTGGGGCACGAACTCCGTGGGCATACAGCGAGACCCCTGCGCCTTCTCGATCGTGCCCGCTGGTGAGTACGAACACCCTGTGGGCGTGAAGCAACAATCACACGAGGAAGAGACACGTTAATGGGACAGGTGTTCTTCATATAAGAACCATACGCGTTTCTTTATAGTGAGACTAAGGCTCCACGCTTGTTGAAATGTAGAAACTCGGTTACCATCAAATAGCCTAGATTTCTGGATGGAACAGTCTGCAGTCGGCCGCCTTCAAGGCGAGAGTCTGCTTTCAAAAACGATTACATGGGCACATGGTGCCCCTTGAAAGCGTGCTTCGTTGCAATACTATAAATTGTGTAAGAAAGCCCGCTGCTTAGAAAAAGTAACGGCACGAGTTTGTATGAACCCGACCGATAGCTCGCGGTAGGCCTGCCGTATACGAAATTTGTTGATTGTCATGTTTTATTTTATATGACCAACCAGCCGTCTTTACTTATTGTGAACAATGTTGACTAGCTCTGGTCAATGGAGGATTCTGCTGGCTACTGCCGATTACCGGTCGTTTGCGTTGGCTATCAAGGTGATGCTTGATTGATTGATTGATTTGTGGGGTTTAACGTCCCAAAACCACCATTTGATTATGAGATACGCCGTAGTGGAGGGCTCCGGAAATTTTGACCACCTGGGGTTCTTTAACGTGCACCCAAATCTGAGTACACGGGCCTACAACATTTCCGCCTCCATCGGAAATGCAGCCGCCGCAGCCGGGAATCGAACCCGCGACATGCGGGTCAGCAGCCGAGTACCTTAGCCACTAGACCACCGCGGCGGGGCTATCAAGGTGATGCTAAGGGCTTCTTCTGAAATTTATTTCTAGCTTTTCACTTAAACGTTTATGATTCGTGCTTTTAGCGCAATAGCGTCAAAGAGCTCATTTCACAGACATTCCGGCATCGACGTCGGCTTCGTTGGTTGTGAGCGAAAAATCCTAATTTTATGCATGACTGAAAAGTCGAGAATGATGAAAATGTAATAGATAATTAGAAAATCCTGAGTCAGCGTGGGTATCGAACCAGGGTGACTCGGGTCCAAGTGCGAATTTAACCCGGGTCGTTTGCTTGGCGGATGTCCTACCACATGGCCATGAGTCTGCTTGCAAATACATTGAAAATCTGAAAGACAGTGAAATGCAGTGAAAGGGACACATGTTTTACATACACGCGTGTCTTGTGTGCATGCTTTACGATACAACATAAAATGTGGCAGTAATAAGTAATAATGCGTGGTGCAAGCACTCATTGCAATCAGGCGTCAGATTATGTTTGTTTTGTTTTGCCGCCAAAAATATTTTGGCTCTCTCGTACGCACAAAGGGGAAGGGCCACAAAGTACCTTATGACAGAAACTTAAATACAATGCTTGTTAAAAGAGAGAGAGAAATCAGAATAAAATGATATGAATAATGCCGTACTACAAAATTAAATAAATAAAGTGAAAAGGCAAAATGATTCCACAAACCAGATTTTTTAAATAGCAATAAAGATGCAGGGGGACAAAGGATTGGATTATTCTGGTGGTACTACTAGCAACGTACCCTCCCGATTGCTTGAATTAATTGATATAGCGTGGACATATCAGCACTGCCTACCCCAACTGACTGGCCCCAAACTTTAGAAGGGCGGGTGTATCAAAGGCAATTCCAGCATACCAATCGGCCCTTTGAGAACCATTCGGCGGAGTGAGGCTAAATGGCGGCTAAAAGAAGGAACTTATCTATTGCTTGCAGTTCATTGCAAACTGCACATAGGTTAGTTACGAAAATTCAGATTTGTGAAGATAACAATAAAAGCGAGGGACTCTACAGCGAAAGCTTGTGAGGGTCCCCTCACATTGACGGAAAAGGCATTTTGCAGTGTTTCATGTGAACTGCAAGTGCCGGAACTCTTTAGATCGTAGGAGCGATGTTTCGTTATTTTTCAAGACTAACAGGAGTTTCAATCATTCTGCAGGTACATAACTTGTGATTATTATAATGACTTCATTGCTTAAAGCCGGTAACCCCCTACAAAAGGCACACACGGTACTGCGCTTGTTTTCTTAGTTTAAGGTCACGTATAGTGGGTGCATAGCAAGCTCTTATTTATTTTTTAACTCTCCCTTTCTCTTTCAACCCCCTATTCCCCAACCCCAGTGTAGGGTAGCATACCGAATACTAGCATCTGGTTAACCTCCCTGCCTTTCTTTTTTCTCGTTTCTCTCTCTCAAAAAGGCTTCATGCACTAGTTGTTTAAAGTACGCACTAAGAACAAGATATTGATATCGCGTTCAACTCCTAATGGTGAAGCTTTTGGGTCCCCCAAATGTTTTATTTGAGGCAGCGAACAAAATAAAAACACTGCTGAACATGCCTTGTCGGCCAACTATTCGCGTTGAGCCAAGGTGGAATTACAAGGCACAAAAGAAAAATGTGCCATTTAAGAGGAAAAAAGCAACACTGCAGTTCTCAGCGTAAAAAAAACAAATCGAAGAATAAGTGAAAAACGTTTAAGGAAAGCATGGCTCGTCGAACATAACAGTGAACAACAAAACCAATGTTGAAATTAGCTGCAGTGCAAAATTACGTATGGATAACGTATGAATCGTAAGGATAATGCCGGCACTCTGTAAAGGGTGCTGTGTAAAAGTAAGGCTAGACACCCACTAGAGGGACAAATCTTAGCATTGCTGAATGTGCGCGTAGCTGTGGGAAAATCCAAGATACACTTGCGAAACGTGTGCTCACACACAACAGAAGAAGGGTGCACGTGTAAAATGCGTATCCTACCACAGACACGCGCATGCACTTCAGTGGCACGCAGTGACAACCTGTGTAGCACGATATCAGGTTCCACATACACAAGCAATCGCAACAACTTAGTTTTCCGACGCAGGAACACCAAAATATCTCTACAGAAGCGTGGTAGAGAAGGAAGAAAGTAATTCAATGGACGTTGGTAACGTTTGTTTCATGTTAGTACAACGAGAAACTTCTCTCGGGCTTCACTCCTGCATCTAAACCATCCATACCGCCTTGGTGTCTTATTCAACCCACAGTGCATCTTAGTGTACCAGAGATCTGGAGGAAATCTGAGCTATCGTCGCCTGTGCTGAAACAACTGTCTCTTCTTTTGCACGAGAAATATTCAGACAGCATACATGTATACACCGATGGTTCCACGAACCGCCAGTCTTCGTCAGGGGCAGTAGTAGTCCCAGCAAGAGGTGCTACCATCAGCTTTAGGACTGACCACTCCACGGCATCTACAGCAGCGGAACTAGCTGCTTTGCGCGCTGCACTTTGTGTGGTCAATTGGGAACCACCGCAACAATGGTCGATTTTCAGCGACTCAAGGGCTGCCCTACATTCTGTGTTTTCAGCACTGCGTCGCGGGCCATACGAACAGCTTGTTTTCGAAATTTGATGCCTTCTCCACACTTCACACGAGAAAGGGCATCATGTGACGCTTCAATGGCTGCGAAGTCACTGCGGCGTCATAGGGAACGAACAGGCCGATACTGCCGCGCGGGCAGCTGTTGAAGGAACACGAGAAGAAGCCATACCACTTTCGCGGGCCGATGCAGCCAGTAATCTTCGACGACTTGCGCGTGAAATCACGTTTTCACTATGGTGCCCACCAAGCAACGAGACGAATTGTCAACACCACCTGGTCTCTTTGACGGCTCTCAGCATGCCCACTGGGATCGACCGAAGAGCAGTCACCCTTTTTCAACCATTGTGTCTAGGAGTGGCATTTACAAAATCTCATTTCTTTGTCATAGGAATGGCCGAAAACGCTCTCTGCGATGCCTGTCATTGCGAAGAGACGTCACGCCATATCTTGTGCGACGTTCCGTTGTATGACATCCAGAGAGAGCCACTGGCGTCCGTTCTTGCGCGTATCGACAACCGCCAAATGTCTGTGGACATTATTCTGTCAAGTGCCCGAGAGAAGACATTGCAACAGAAGGCGACGAAAGGTTTTGGGACGTTAAACCCCACATATCAATCAAGGCGACGAAAGCTCTGTTGAAATTCCTACGTGACGCAGACTTGAACAACCGCCGGTAACAGCAATGTCACACACCGCAAAAGACAAGACTGGACTATGACTGAGTGTGCGTGCGTGTGCTGCCGAATGTGCTGCGTTTACCTCTTTTCCCTCTCTGCTTTCTATCTTTCATCCCCCCTTCCCCCTCCCATGCGCAGGGTAGCAAACCGGCTGCCTATAGGCTGGTTAATCTCCCTGCCGTTCTTTTCCTCCTATTTTCCTTCCTTGTTTCCTGTTAGTTAGGTTGTGTCATACTGTTGGAGCACGATGGATGCAGGACCAGCCAATTCGAGAGCAGAAGGGGAATGGTTTACTTTTCAGATACAGGTTACGTAGTCGTGACGCAGGTGGCACTACGTGCTGCCCTTTAGCTCATCGGCAACGCATATAAAGCAGCACTAGAGGAATACCTGGAATATTTTGCGACTCTGTAAGAATGATTACAGCTTTCCTTTCAAATTCAACAAGCTATATTGTTGTTTCGTAGTACAGACTGCAAGTTCAAGTTCCGAGACATTATGTTCCGGAAGGAGGTCTGATGGGATCTTGACAAAGTAAAAGAAAGAAAGCAAAATAAAAACAAAGCAAAACAAGTACAGTGGTCTAAATACGAAACTACGTCGAAATACCAAAAAGGCATATCCTAAGCATAATAGAATAATTGGAAGCGCAAACCAACGGGACACATGAGAAGAGACAAACAAGCGCAGACTTCAACTGGTTTATCAAAAACTTTTTTAAAGTTTTTCCTAATGGCTGCGGACGCCTTTGAAACGTATTGTTCTTGAGAGAGGACAACAAAACATCTTTCCTTATCAGCAGTAACAAGCCTCAGACTATTAGGTACACTTCTTCCTCTTGCTCATTAACAACGACAATCTCGTACTGGCAGACTTGGTGCCTTAGGTTGTATACGAGGGACTATTGGTCAGCTGTCAGCTCGTAATGAGTTCAGGTGCTACGTGACGCCAAACAGGCTCATAAAGAGTGTGCCACACTCGCCGCCATGGCTACTGAGGGCGCCGACTGGCACTCTGACGTTTAAATTCACATATATACCAAAAAAGTGACTGGGAGGATAGCCGCCATGGTAGCTCAGTGGTAGAGCATCGGATGCGTTATTCGAAGGTCGCAGGTTCGTTTACTGCCCGCGTCAAGTTATCTTTTCACCTACTTTTCTTTGTTCACATTACATTACAATTCGGTCTAAAAACGTCCCCTATACTTTACTTTCCATGAAATTATTGTCTGAATATATATATATATATATATATATATATATATATATATATAGTCGCTTGAGGCATTTAGTATTGGTACAGAGTCGAAATCTTGACAGGAGAGTTAAAACACATGCAGAAAAAGTGATCGAGAAGAGATGTAAATAATATATCTCCGTTTTTATGACAGCTTTTCTGGCTGCTATATAGCAGAGAAGAAATTTAAAAATTGGGTTTGATTTATATGTGAGGTTTAACGTCCCAAAACCAACATATGATTATGAGAGACGCTATAGTGGAGGGCTTCGAATATTCCGACAACCTGGGGTTCTTTAACGTGTACCCAAATCTAAGCACACGGGCCGACAGCATTTTCGCCTCCATCTAAAATGCAGCCGCCGCAGCCGGGTTTTTATCCCGCGAGCTGTGAGTCAGCAGCCGAAAACTTAGCCACAAGATCACAGCGGCGGGGCGAACAGTTGGGTCGACAGCACATGTCCAGACATGCGTATTCAACAACTTGTTCGAAAGAACCAAAGACCCGGAAGCTAGGACGGCCGAGAAGACACACGTGGGTTTATTAGGCAACGTGGCTTTTAAATAGGTCCTCAATGAACTTGTGGTGCGCAAAGAAGAAAGCGCAGGGCGGCGTGACTAATTATCTTCGTGAATGAAGACTCGAACGCCTTTTCTTTCTTAGAAGAATCACTACAGAGCATGTTGCATAAACGGCCTTTTTTCACTTCATATATTTTTCTTAGTGGTTTCTTCACCCGTCTTTGTTAGCGCGGCCGCGAGTGTTCCTTTGTATGAGGTCATTTGCGAAGCTCTGGGGAAAATCTTAAATTAACCATACTGCTCTTGAAGTTCAGGCTGCGTTACTTTTTGTCTTGCTATCCTAGCGCGGCTAATGTCATCTAGTTCATGCGCTGGAAATATTGAAAAGCCTTCCTCTTCGAAACAGTTGGCTGGCTACTGTACCCCTCCCTTCGTCGCTTAAAACAAGCAAACTTATTTCACTCAGGCTTAACGGTACAATACAATCTTTGCACGTATATTTGCATTTTTTCCTTTGGGGCGAAAACAGCAGCAAGAAGAAAATAGAAAACAGGAGAGGGTAGAAATAGCTGTTTAAGAAATGGCCATAAGAAATACTAAGAGAGGGTGAACTCGGAGCAATCTTCATTCTCCACTTGGAGTCACAGCCGGGGTGGTGTATCTACAAGACCTCAACCCTCCACCGTTCGGTGCCTCGCTCCTTCTTTCTCTCACCAGTATATCCACGAAGCTGGCGAGGCGCGCAAGAGAGGCTAACGGAGATTTATTTTCCGAACGAAACACGCCAAGTAATCGCACAAAATGAAGAATGGTCGACCGTTTCCCATCGGTCGGCGGCGGCTGCCGCTCGCTAGCTGACGGCCTCCCCGCAAGCAAGTCACCGTCGGGAGAGCCTGGCTGAGTCAAGCCAAGCCAGACAGTCGACGGAGGTCGAAGACGTGCGCTTGCGGAAGAAAGAGAAGGAAGACTAGAAGTGAAGGAGCCAACAAGCGAGACACGACGATGGGTAACGCGGCGCGCTCACAAAGGAAGACCGATGACTTTGCGGCGTTCCGCCGACTCCCCATCGGTTAGCGAAGCCGCCGTGCTTCCTAGGCGGCGAAGGAACTCTGGCGGCGGCCACGCGCTGGTTCGGCGCGGAGAGGAGATAGGTGAGGGCTTTTCTGGAGAGCAGTCGCGTGTCGCGGCAAAGCTCGCCATCCCGAAGGATGTCGTCGGTTGCTGCAGGCGCCGGATATCGCCGGGCGCCGTGCGAGGCCTATTCGTCGTCGTTGTCGCCGTGCGAATCAATAGAGAACGAGCGCTCGACCCGAACTCACTCGTTCGCTCGCGCCCGAGGATTCATAACAGCACGCATCCGCGCGCGCGCAACAAACAAGCCTTCAACGTTGAAGCCTTAACAAGGAGGGCAAAGAAAATGAATGAGCTCCGTTCTCTTTCCAGCATCGTTCCCGTCATTTGGTTTCTTTCGTTGCTGTTTTTCTGGCTTTCCAATCATTTGCCATCGCGAGAAAATTTAGGTGGCGTAGATTGCCATGGATTCTCTTTTTGTTTGTGTTGTGATTCATCTTCCTTTACGCTTCCCTTCTCTGCGCCGAAGGCTTTGTATCGGTTTTGGGAGGACGGTGGCGCGTATTCCCGGGCGGTCTTCTTGTTATGTTTGAGCGTACAAGGAAAAGACGAGAATCGTCAGTTGTGGGATCGGTGTTTGGGGGGATCCGTAAGAAGAAGGAGATTGGATGTGTCGAGATTAGTGAACGAACAGGGGATCTGAGAAGAAAAGTGGACGGCTATGTATGCATATAGAGACACGGTGTAAACAAAGGTTCTTCGAAGAATGCTCGAGTGTTGTGTAAGTACGCGGAAGCGAAAAGAGCAGATTAGTGAGATGGATGACGGAAACCCGTGGCACGAGAACTGGTTATTCTTTTTCGGAGTTTGTCTTATTGTTCGTTACTTATTACTTGCGTACATGCACTTAGCGCCATTTCTTTGCATCCCCCACAGATTTGAAAAGAAATTTATCGATTCTGACAACTGACTTCCCGGAGTGTTTTTCACATAAACAGAGCCATCATTTATGCTATGCCAAACCAGGGCGCTCTGCTATTCGCGACGTCGTTTTTCGTATGGCCTCCCTTTAAAGTCAACATGCCGCATTTAACTCTCTAAGGCAATTCTTTTTTCTTCCATGACGATTACATGGCCAGTCAACGAGGCCAATCAACGTTAGTGACGAATAATATTCCAATTAACCTGTAGCCTTACGGAAGCGACGCAAATGATCTGACTTTTCGTAACATGGCTCGTCCCCAGGCAAAGAGGACACCATGGTGAGCGCTCCCTTACTATTGAGAACGCCAAGTCAGTATAACGGGAGATACATCTTCAGAGGGCTTTGAGGGTACCATGAGTTTACCACGCGACGTTGCGACAAACATGGCAGAGCTACGCGCTGAAACCACTCAGATGTCGACTTACGTCCCCCAGAAAATAAAGCGATATTGTGCACGCAGCCACGAAGTATACCCGGCTTTCTTGGTGAAAGTGCGTGAGTGTGCCCGAAGCGGTGCCTGATGCGCAGAGTAAGCAACAGCAGGTTCAAGAAAGGTCGCGATGCTAATCAGTCTAGAAAAAAGTCAAGGGAGCTTCGCCCTAGTGGCACCCAGTCTGAAGGCAGTGCGGAGCTGGACAGCCTACATTCTCCTTTCTCTCCGCGTTCTTCTTTTAGGGGAGAAGCTCCTTATGGCGTGGCTTGTGCGTCCCTCGTAGTACGTAACTACCAGTGGCACATACCCGAAATGGGTATAACATTTGACATCTAAGGTGGTGCCGGTGAGAGATTTCTTCTGTGCGTTGTTTAACAATAAAAAATAGTGCTCAATGTACATGCCAATGGCTGCTAATGGGGAATGAGAGACAACAGCATTCGGCTTTTAGTCAACGCGCACGCTGCAATCCCCATTAGCAGCCATTGGCATGTACATTGAGCACTATTGGACAAGAAAGGGTTGCTACATTATACTTGCTGGGTGTAACCTCCTTAGTTTTAGAAAGGTTTAGCGAGCGTTGAGCCGCAGGGCCATGATTACAATGAACTAGTATATACCATGAATGAATTCGAGGTGGTTAAAGGGGGGAAACAGATACGAAGCGCAAACCGTAAGAAATTAAAAGCTGAATCCTCCTGTCTTTCATTTCACATTAGCAGTCACTGGCAAGTACATTGAGCACTATCTGACAAAAAAGGTTGCTAAGTTATACTCGCTGGGCGTAACCTCCTTGGTTTTAGAAAGGTTTAGCGAGCGTTGGGCCGCAGTGCTATGAATACAGTGAACTAGTATATACCATGAACTCAAGGTGGTTGAAGGTGGGAAGTAGACCCGAAGCGCAAACCGTAAGAAAGTGTGCGTGTGCCACCTCTCGTTTAGTCCTTGGAATGTCCACTGAATGGCGGTGCTTCTATATGGGGAATATATGATAAAAAGATGCGAGATGGTGGGACTTGAAGTGTTGAATAGATGGACGAACGGACACACAGACAGATGCATGGATGGATGCATGAACGGACGCAGGGGCGGATGCATGAACGAACGCAGGGACGGGCGCACGAACAGACGCATGGACGGTCACACAGACGGACGCATGGACGGACGAATGCTTCGCCCCACTCTCCATCATTCACTCCGTGGATATGCTGCCAATTTTTCTTCTTTTTCTTATTTTTTCGTTTTCTTTTGTTTTCTCTGTATTCTTTATTTCTCTCTATCTCTCTCTTTCCTGCTTTTTCTTTTTCTTTTTATGTTTTCCTGTTTTTTTTTTCCTCTGTCTTCTTATTTTTTGTTTTCTATTTTTATACGTGACCTTGCCTGATGCGCGAAAAGCTTCATAATCGTTCTTTTTTTTATTGCTTATGATGATAAGGGATCCCCATCAAGGTGCTCGAAGAACAACAGGAAGAAGACTTCCCCTTGGTGCGAGCGCGTACTCAATTGGCTACACATGGATAGTTACGTCAACCGCTGACGACAGAATACGACAGCGTGTCCCCTTTCAACACTCCCCTTTTAAAACTGGTATGCCACCCTACAGTGGGGAAACGGTTAGGAGAAATAGAGTTTCCTCTACATACACTGGAGGGAACTCTGGTGCTGGTGTGTATGGGAGCTACAATGCACGGCGTTTCAGCGATCATGGGAAGGATGGGTAGTAGAGAGATTCGTCTAATCTTCGTACATTCTGGCTCTGGTTGGCTTAGCGTGGCTTGAAGTTGCTTCGTCACGAAACGGCAATAGGCAAATTTTAAGCAGTTGAACTTCACTACCTGAACTTTTAGGCTTATGATTTCAAATTGGGTCATGAAGTTCAAAAGGGTTCGTTCTTTACTTCATTACGAAACTGAAACACAGGAATAAACGTGCAATTTGAGGCCCACAAGTACGAAGGCTAGGCAAATCCGTGTACTATACCCATCATTCCCATGGACGCTGAACGATCACAGCGCCAGAGGCCCCTCTGGTTAATTTTAGGAAACTCTATGATTGGAAGAGTTTTAAATGTGGAGAAAGAAAAAAAAAAGATACGTAGAAAAAGCACGCACAAAGTCACACACCTCACAATCACGATATCGCCACTTGTCTATAGCCACCGGTGGGCGCCTGATGTATTCTTAAATTTGAACACCACCTTCGCTGCCTTTGTACGCAGTTACATTAGATTGCCGTGGGCAGGATCCTGCCCATGGCAAGTTATCTGTTCACCCACTTTTCTTCTTATTTACATTACAATTTCGTCTAATATCTTCTCCTATACTTTCCTTGGCATTATTGTCTGTTAGATCTCATTAATATTGCGTAAAAACACGGAAAAACGAGCCATTAGGTGTACACTTCTTTCCTTATATATATATATATATATATATATATATATATATATATATATATATATATATATATATATATATATATATATATATATATATATATGTATATATATATATACGTGTATGAAAACAAGCCGACACTGTTCATATAATTGTTATTGCAATAAAAAAGACTTTTTGTATATCTTGCAATCTATTTTGAGCAACTGCTTTGATCGTAACGTATTTCCATCAGCTGTGTCCGCGATGAAATGTTATACAGACCTTTCTGACTCTTACCGAATTTTGGTTTAAAGTTACAATGCGCTTGCTTCAAACGTGATAACAGGCAATACGCGCTTTGTTAGAGCTCTACAGATTTTTTAATGACACCTGCGTTACTGTGGCATCAAAGAAAGTTTGAAAAAAAAACTAGACTGTATTTGAATATCTGCCTAACGGCAGCAGTAATTGGGTTTTCATCTCGTAATAAACACCGAACAAATAGCTCGCCCAGCTAAATTTTCGATGCGAAACTTACATGCCAGGCGGCTTCTTGCGGCAACCAAGCATAAATTTAAGAGCGTACTAGACAGCTTGTATGAAGAACCTACGGAAAACTGTCAAAGGTAATGCCTGTCGGGACAAAGCATAACTAGGGGTGAGAGTGAGCTCCAGCGCACATGCACTCGGTGTGACGCATACGATCCGAAGTAATGCAGCGGCGTCCTTTTAGGTTCAATACAAGTAATCGCTCATGGTGCACCGTAGCGGTGCACATCGAAACATGCATGGACAGCATTAAGAACAGATAAATACAAACGCTGTACGGTTGAAGTAATGCATTTGCGTTGGTGCATTCTTTATTGTCTCCCATTTTGAAATGCGCACTGCATCACCTTATTATGAATAACCATGAATACCATCAGCAAGGTAATAGTAAGTAATCAATCAGTTTTGCGTTAGGAAAATGGCATCAAGTACTGCTTTTTTTTCGGAAACAGTTGTTACTGTACATGGTTTAGTCATCAGAAATGCAAGATACTATACAGTGGTTCTTGAAATAAAAAAGATGTTTCCATCTGAATCATACATTGGGGACACAATTAGGTGCCTTGGGGAAAGCCGTCAACGAAAACTCTGACCCTTGAAATTCAACTCAAAGCAGTCCTTCTTGGTTATGGAGCAACCAAGCAGGGAAAGTCTGCATCAGCACCTAAATATTTTCTAGACAACTCCAATTCATTATGGCTTCATCAATCAGATAATGGCTATAAGTGAACGTATGATTCAACTAACAAAGTGTTATCCTATGGCCCGTCTTACAAAATGCAGTAAATCGTTACGCGGTTTCATGCAACGATGACTTTACCTGTTTAGGGAAGCTATCCATGGGGTTAACGTCGATAGACACACACATAAACAGTAACATAGCTTTTTCAACGTCTTACCACAGTTTTATACCATCGAAAGGTTGTCCATCTTAACTTATTCAGCCCTACTCAGCCTATTCAGGACTTCCTAGATATTCAGGGCGCACAGTGTGGCAGAAATTTGTATAGAATAGACTCGCAATCAAATGTCCCAAAAACGAAACTGCAGGGCATCTTATCAACGATGATGCTTCAGCCACACCGCTGGTACCTACTGTCATAATAGCATTAGTTTTTGTTCGTAACTCCACCTAACAAAATCTAAGCGGCAACAATTTACATCGAAACAGTCATGCTTGTTTGGATATTATAAGCGCGGTTTTCACATACTACAAATCAGTTTTTTTTTCATACACAGCTCAGGCAAATACGGCAGGTAGTAGAGGTCGCCATGATGATTAGATGACCCCCCGGCGACAGCTGACGACCGCATTCACTGATTACATTATCGCACCGTTTACGTCACGCTACTTCACGACAAGAAAAAGTCAAATAGCATTTTTTTTGCACAGAATGTCCGTAATGCAAGAACCCGCTTTTGTTAACTTCCAAGATAACAAGCCCTCTGTAAACTCACCAAGCCACGAGACGCGGGCATGCGGCACGAGACGCGAGACGCGAGCATGCGCTGTCGGGGTGTACGGAGGGACAGCGTTACACAGGCTAGTTAAAGAGCTGCTTCGCATATAAAAAAAAATTCTATGGCATGCAAGACATGAAAGAAACAGAAATCGTGCAAAAGCGCTCTCGTTTTTGCTACCCTGTCACTGTCATCACACACAAACACTTAGAGCACACAGGCCCGCACTTAGGAACACAGAAACGCGTGGATGTGATGCCTATTACACGCATGTAAACAAAAGCAAGCTGTGGTAGTATGTGCAGGTAAGCTAACACACAGCGAAACACAGGTACACGAACCAACAACCCCCCCCCCCTCCTCTTCCTTCTACATGCGCTGTACGAGGTCGCTTTTTTTTTCCTCTCTCTCTCCAGTCCCCACCAAGCCGTGGTTTACAGCTTCATATTTCGCCGCTCAGTGTTCTGGCCTCTATAAATATTCCGGGCTTCTGGTTCTACAGCGGCCAAAATCTCACGCGTATTTTAGCTCGCAGTGGCTTCCCTCGGCTCGCAGAATACGCATATGTATGCAGGCTCTGACAACGCCATGGCGTAATGGTTTCTCGCTTGCTATATGGGTATGCATAGACATACCAAAATTTCTTTCTTTCTTCATTCCTTGCCATTTTTCTCTCTTCCTTGTTTCCTTTTTTTTCTTTTTTCCTTCTTTCCTTTTTTTCCATTCACAAACTTGTGTCACAGGCACTCCCTGCCTCGAAGTATCCCTTTATATGCAATTCCTTTGTTCTCTCTTCCTCCGGGTGTAAAAACATTGCGCTAAAGTTTCGAGGAAAGTTTTAAATGTTTATCAGTATATTTTATTGCTTTTCTATGTTCTTTTGCTTTCATGTAGTCCTTTTTCAACGAATACTTGTACTTCATTTTTTTCTCACGTTTAGTTTGAATGAATAGAACATTTATTTCAAAACTGTAATCCAACAGGGTGGGTCCCTATTCCGGGACTCCGTTGGATTGCGCTGCAATTCGCATCCGCTCCACGAGTCTCCGCTGGTCCTCGAGAGCTTGTTTCTACAATGTCTCCTACCACCCTTCCCACGTTCGCTGTAGTTTGCGCGACGCTTATGTTCGACTCGCAGACCCAAGCCATGTGAAACAGGTCAGCGTGGCTACCACAGAATTTACATAATGCACCGAATTATTCGGGGTCTGTTTTGGTCATTATGACCGGGCTCTTGTACGACATGATTCGGAGCCTGCGCAGACAGGTCTCTTCGGTTTTAGTAAGTTCTTTAGTGGGATGAGGCAAAGTTTGTTTTCGTAGGTGATACAGTTGCAGTATATCTGTGTGTGTTGCAACCAGTGTTGCTGGTGAAATGCCGAGGTCTGAGGGGTCGGTAGACAAAGCCTGGAGAAGGAATTATAGGTCAGAGTTGTATGCCAGCTCGTTTCCGGCTCCCCCCCTGCTAACCTGACACCCAAATGAGATGCTTTTTCATGGATCGTGTTCGTGCATGCCATAGAATGGCATGAGCTGGAGGTGAAATACGACCTCTCATGTAGTTCCGGTAGGCTACTTTCGAATCTGTAAGTATGTATTCCGCCGTGGAGTGTGTTGCTACTAGCAGTACTGCAGTTTGCTCCGCAATAGATACATCGGAGCAATTTAGTGGTGGGCTGTCAACTACTTGCATTGGTGAATCGCCGCTTTTCTAGAAATTCCTCCCGTGGGGCCCGCAGCGTCTCCGAAATTGACTCCTTCTGTGAAACTATAGTATTCATTTAGTGCTAGATAGATAGATATGTGGGGTTTAACATCCCAAAACCACCATATGATTATGAAAGACGCCGTAGTGGAGGGCTTTAGAAATTTCGACCACCTGGGGTTCTTTAACGTGCACCGAAATCTGAGCACAAGGGCCTACAACATTTCCGCCTCCTTCGTAAATGCAGCCGCCGCAGCCGGGATTCGATCCCGCGACCTGCGGGTCAGCAGCCCACTACCCTAGCCACTAGACCTCAGCGGTGGGGCCATTCATTCAGTGCTTTAGCCATGGTTATTTTGAGTTCTCTTTTATAGATTGCTTGCTTCGATGTATTTTTCCCGGGTCGATGCGATGTCTCAAACAAACAAAAGCGCTGCAAGTGAACAGAACGTCTAGAGAAAAATAAATGGACAGGACAATCACCAGGCTGCCTTGTGGATGCTTGCCCGAGGATGTTTTACATTTTTGTATTCGTGTGCTGCCATGCTGGCCTTAAGGGAAGGAATTACATTCGTTTTTATCTTATTTTATCTATCTATCTATCTATCTATCTATCTATCTATCTATCTATCTATCTATCTATCTGCCTGTCTATCTATCTATCTATCTTTTTTTTTCCGTATGTGTCTTACGACTGTCGAATATTACGTCAAACAAAAATAGGAAAGAACTGTAAACATAAGGCTCGTTCTCTTTCTTAGACACCCTATAATGTCTGTTAGTTCTGAATAATCCAGCGAATGTGCAACGCGAATAATGTTTCCAGCACATGTGCGGCAAGCCTCCGTCAACGCAGCACCACTTCCACCAACACATTTTAAGGCGCTTCGCCCCAAAAACCATCACGTGTGGTGGGCGGGCCAACGCAACGGCGATGCCAAGGGACTCCATCTCAAATTTGAATCGAGTAGAGTTCCCCTCTCTTGTGGAGGAACGCCAGACTACCCGCGCGCGCGTTGAAGTATAGAATCAGAGCCTGAAAACAAACCGTGCCAGTTGGTGGTGTCTGCGTCGAACAAAGCCTTACATCGTCCGCGTAGTTGGCGTAAAGTGCTGAACAAAGGAAAGCAAGGGACGCTCGATAGAAGTGTACAAACCGCAGCACGCTGAGAATGGAGAAGTCGGCGGTGGCGGCGGCGGCGGGGGGACATCGCCGCTTACGGCGGTAGGTAAACACATTGCGCGGTCGGTGGAGCATGAAACGGCTCCCCTAAATGCTCCTCAATGCACGTACCACACACAACACAAACAGACCACGCTTTGTTTTTGAAAAGACACGTCACTCCCACTGCTCGCAGCCTCTCTCGGCGCATTGCGAGCTCAATGTGCGAAAAAAGCATATGGAAACGGGAATGGGAGAAGAAGAGAGGCGCATTCGTTTTTGAGTTGATGTTCTCGTTCTGAAAAGTCAGTCAGCCTGTATTTATGTGTGTGTGGGTGTGTGCGCGCTTGTCTTTTTCTTTCGACATGAACACGACATAAATTTGGTTTCTCCTGGTAGATAAAATGCACAGGCAAGTCTTGAATTTCGCACGTGACAAATGAGTGATGAAAGTCGATAGACAGACACTTCTTTCGAAGTTTCTATTCCACCACATTCGGGGATAACGATTGCGAACATGTGAGGCGTTACCACATGTTGTACGTGGTGTCTTCGGTGACACCACATACAACACCACTTAAGGTAGCGGTTTTTTTTTTGCTTAGCACGAATGCGTAAGCGCGGACGTTTGGCGCGAAACATTCAAGCCCACTAAAACAAAAAAACAGAAGTAAAAGGAACTTCATAAGACCGGGTTGGTTCAGCAATAGTTAAATTGTACTACGATAATAAATATAACTGAAGAGACAGCTGAAAAAAATAAAGTGAAGAAAGAAATGTTGCAGGATTGCGCGGGTCTTTGCGGGGGATGAACGTTGGCGTCGGTGTGATAAAACAGCAAAGTTAGAAATAAAAAAACAATTGTTGCCTTAATGATGGAGAGCGAATCTTTAAAGAGCATCATTAAAGGCGTGTAGACGTTAAAGAAAAGACAATTATGTACCGAAACTAGCCGACGGCTCACGAGGGAGGAGGAAGAGGGGGTGTTTTTAGGGAAAAACATTCGTGTACCACGCCAAATTATGGCTTTGATAAACAACGGGACAAACTTCAAATCTAATGCATAGGCGAACGTTCGTCTTCTATTTCGTTTCAACGTATACGTGCAAAAAGAGTCCTTCCTGTCAGCCTAAATATGTATTCCGTTGCAAAAAGGACGTGAAATGGAAGGCGCATATTTTTAACACTAAAGTGATGAAACGAAGGAGCATGAAAAATGAGGTTGGTGGCTTAGCGCACTCGGAAGCGAAAAAAAGGGTGAAGTTGATACCCAAGTTTCATGCCTTCCATCTTCATTCTCCCCGAATCCTTTTATTTTATTTCCCGAGGTTAACGCACTCGCTGCCTACTCCTCTCCCTCGATATGAGGCAGATAGAGCAAGAGATGTAAACGAATACTTTTTTTTTCTGAGGCAAACGTACAGAACAGCGAAGCTCTGCAATTCGTGTTCCCATAAAGAGCCCGAGAGCGTCACCACGACAGTGGAGACCCTCCATTAGAAGTTCGTGTTTCTTGCTAAGCTCCTCTCTACACCCTCCTCCGCATCCAGTCATCTTCTGCGGTACTGCTGCGCTCGGCGTCCACCGCTGTACGTCGCTGCGAACCCTCGTTTCACAACCCTCGCTGTTCAACCGACGAGACATGTACCCTTCTTTCGTACAGTACCATATATTCACCTCTTTCACCTTTTCGTCTTCTTATTATACCTTTCATTGTTTCCTTTTCGCTGCCTAAATGTAGTTGCTGGCAATTCTACAGATTTACTTTATATCCGCTTTTCTTTTCCGCGCACTGCGCATATCAATGCGACGACGCTGCACAAAAAAAACAGAAGTAAGAAAGGGTCCCTAATTCTTTTTGTGGAAAAACGTCTCTTTTTTTTTCTCTCTTGCTGTTTCTGTGAGACACTATCTGCGTGGTGCCATAGAAGTCCCCCGTGTGGTGAAGCAAGAAACTGCGTGTACTGCAGTAGTCGTAGTAGCAGTAGTCTGTTCTATTTTACTTTCTGCCCTTCAATGCTGGGAGCACAGCGCTCTTTGCGACTCGTCCGTGTTCCGAGACATTATATTCGGAGTAATGGAGCGTTGACACAACTGTTGCAGTATATACGAACGATTAATGCGTGAGACGAAGAATGCGAGCAGGGAGAACTCCGTTTCTTGCCTTTATGGCGGCTGTTACAGAATACGGGTGAATTGTCTGGCAACCAGCCGGCCACCAGTGGAGCGGCAAGAACAAAGAGTGGGCTGAATTGTCGTCGAGGGTGAACCATTTCGTTGGGAAGAAAATAAAGAAATGCAGCGGACACATCTCTACGTACCGGAAATCTTTCTTTTGAATGTTTCATTAACGTGCCTCCTCTCTCTGTTGCATCTCTCCTGATTAATAGATAGATAGATAGATAGATAGATAGATAGATAGATAGATAGATAGATAGATAGATAGATAGATAGATAGATAGATAGATAGATAGATAGATAGATAGATAGATAGATAGATAGATAGATAGATAGATAGATAGATAGAGATAGATAGATAGATAGATAGATAGATAGATAGACGATAGACAGACAGACAGACAGACAGACAGAAGACAGACAGACAGACAGACAGACAGACAGACAGACAGACAGACAGACAGACAGACAGACAGACCAGACAGACAGACAGACAGACAGACAGACAGACAGACAGACAGATAGATAGATAGATAGATAGATAGATTAGATAGATAAGATAGATAGATAGATAGATAGATAGATAGATAGATAGATAGATAGATAGACAGACAGACAGACAGACAGACAGACAGACAGACAGACAGACAGACAGACAGAACAGACAGACAGACAGACAGACAGACAGACAGACAGACAGACAGACAGACAGACAGACAGACAGACAGACAGACAAGACAGACAGACAGACCGACAGACAGACAGACAGATAGATAGATAGATAGATAGATAGATAGATAGATAGATAGATAGATAGATAGATAGATAGATAGATAGATAGATAGATAGATAGATAGATAGATAGATAGATAGATAGATTTTCATGATCGATTGATTTTCATGATTGATTGATTGATTGATTGATTGATTGATTGATTGATTGATTGATTGATTGATTGATTGATTGATTGATATGTGGGGTTCAACGTCCCAAAACTACCATTTGATTATGAGACACGCCGTAGTGGAGGGCTCCGGAAATTTCGACCACCTGGAGTTCTTTAACGTGCACTCAAATCACGGGCTTACAACATTTCCGCCTCCATCCGATATGCAGCCGCCACAGCCGGGATTCGATCCCGCTACCTGCGGGTCAGCAGCCGAGTACCTCAGTCACTAGAACACCGTGGCGGGGCAGATAGATCTTCATATTGTTACGGAAGAGAGATGCCGTATCGACGAGGCTGTGGATGAAGTATATTTCAAACCAGCAGCAGCGGCGTGACCGGTAGACCAGACACCGAGCGGAGACCACTCTTCGTCCTCTTCATCAGGCACACACGCGCATCGTCCCACAAAATGTCAACATGCATGTAGCATAATCCCCGGTGGCAGAAGCACCGTCTCGGCGCATCTATATGTCAACGACAGCGGGAGAGTGGTAAGGCTTCAAGCATGCCACATGTACGATATCGGTGGTGTGTGGGGTGGCAGTTGAAGGCGATGAGGCAGCAGGGGCTATTTCGTATGTCACAGGAGTAACCTCACGAAGGACTCGATATGGACCTGTGTAGCGGGAAAGAAGTTTTAGATGCGGAAGCATCTTATACTCGCGCCTTGTAGTGCGCCGTCCGCACCGCTTCTCGAACATTCGACAACTGACGCGCGCGCATGCGCCGTCGCGCCGTCGCCCACCATCTGTGCCGCGCGCGCTTCTCCTTCGAGAACATTCTACAGCTGACAGCGCATGCGCCGTCGCGCCGTCGCCATCTGTGCCGCGCGCGCGCTTCTCCTTCGAGAACATTCGACAGCTGACAGCGCATGCGCCGTCGCGCTGTATATATACTCAAGGTCGGCGCTCGCTCGCTCAGTTGCCGCTCGTCCGTTGGTTTGTACGGCGCGTCGACGTCCGAAGTCGCCGTGAAATGAATGCCAACGAATCCACAAACAGAATGATCGACGTCCCTTCGACCAGCGCCGGCCAAACTGTTGGCGGAACCGCTTCCGCATCCTCCTCAGTGTTCCCCCGAGGGAAGCTGCGGGCAATTTTTTCCGACAAGCCGACTTGACGGGTCGGGGACCATAGCAGCACCAATGAACCGGGTGAGAAGTGCACGTCCCGGTGCCGTTGATCGTACAAACGCCACTCGTTCTCTTGAGAGGCCAGAAAGCGAGCGCGGGCGATTTCGCGTGCGTTAGCAGCCCGAGTGATAGCGTCAAGGGCATATTCGCTGGTTGGTGTCGCGGTAGACGGAATGACTGTATCTAGGGGCAATGTAGGTTCTCGGCCGAACAACAGAAAAAATTGAGGGTAAGCGGCAGTGTCATGGCGAGAAGAATTGTTGGCAAATGTGACGTACGGCAAGGCGAGATCCCAGTTGGTATGGTTGGCAGAAACATACTTAGCGAGCATGTCTGTAGGAGTTCGATTTAGACGCTCCGTGAGTCCATTGGTTTGCGGGTGGGATGACGTAGTCAGCTTGTGTCTCGTTTGACAGGACTGCAAGATGTCGGCTATCATCTTCGACAAAAAGGTGCGGTCAAGGTCTGCAATTAGCTGCCGTGGGGCTCTGTCTTGCAAAATCACGTCCTTGAGGAGGAAGTCGGCGACATCTGTGGCGCAGCATGTTGGAAGAGCTCGTGTGATAGCATAGTGCGTGGCGTAGTCGGTGGCCACGGCTATCCACTTGTTACCCGAGGAAGACAAGGGAAAAGGGACAAGCAGGTCCAAGCCAACGCGGAAGGACGATTCTGACGGAATGTTAAGTGGTTGAAGGCATCCGGCGGGAAGTGACGATGGTGCTTTGTGGCGCTGGTATTTCTCACAAGCTGCAACGTATCTTCTGACTGAGCACGCAAGCCCTGGCCAAAAGAAGTGCTGGCGTATTCGGTCGTAAGTGCGTGACACACCCAGGTGACCAGCAGTCGGAAGGTCATGAAGTTCATGTAGACATCCGAGAGAAGGTGTTTCGGAATGACAAGCAGCAGGGCCGGTCCATCCGGCTCAAAACTTTGGCTGTATAATACACCATCGTGGAGCACGAATGAGCGATGGGACTGATTGGAAGATGGTAATTCGAGACGCTCAATGATAGCACGCAAGGACGCATCATGGCGCTGCTCGTCACCGATGTTGTCATTTGCGAAAGGGAAAAGACGCAAGGCTCGGCGTTTGTGTCAGGCTTAGTGCTCGACTCAGCAACAGGGTAGCGGGACAGGCAGTCTGCGTCCTGATGTAGGTGTCCGGACTTGTACGTCACCGTGTAGGTATACTCTTGCAGAGCCCAGAGCCCGAGCTAGCCAGTAGGATCCTTCAGTGACGAAAGCCAACATAGCGCATGGTGGCCCGTCATTACAGAGAAATTCGTGCCATATAAATATGGGCGAAACTTCGTGACTGCCCAAACAAGAACAAAACATACACGATAAGTGGAGTCGTGGGAAGGGTGATGAGGTGGGGAAAAGCGGCAGCTTGGACGGAACCCCACGTAAAAGTCACGTCTTTCTTCAGACCGTCGGTGAGTGGTCAAGCGATCGTTGCAAAATCTTTCACGAACCTTCTAAAATAGGTACAAAGTCCCACAAAGCTCCGGACGTCCTTGACAGACTGGGGTACAGGAAAGCTCGTGACAGCACGAATTTTCTCCGGGTCAGGCTGCACACCTGATGCGTCGACAAGGTAGCCCAACACCCTAATCTGCTGGCGGCCGAAGTGACATTTCGACGAGTTTACTTGAAGGCCAGCAGTGCGGAAGATGCCGAGAACCGCTGACAAACGCTGGCTGTGTGTCTCAAACGTAGGAAAATATACAAGGACATCATCCAGGTAGCACATGCATGTTGACCACTTGAACCCTTGTAATAGCGAGTCTATCGTACGCTCAAACGTGGCTGGGGCGTTGCATAGCCCACACGGCATCACCTTGAATTGGTATAGGCCGTCGGGAGTTAGAAACGCAGTGTTTTCTTGGTCGTTCTTGTCCACCGCAATCTGCCAATAGCCAGAATGTAGGTCGATTGAAGAAAAATATCGCGCGCCATGAAGACAATTGAGGGCGTAATCAATTCGGGGCTAAAGATAAACGTCCTTTTTCGTGATTCGATTAAGATGACGGTAATCGACGCAGAAGCACCACGTGTCATCTTTCTTTCTAACGAGCACAACAGAAGATGCCCAAGGGCTCGAGGAGGGTTCAATAATTCCTTTGGCTAGCATCTTCTTGACTTCTTCTTGAATTACCTTACGCTCTGTGGCAGACACCCAGTATGGTTGGCGGTTAATGGGAGGAGAATCACCAGTAATAATGCGGTGTTTCACGAGGGAAGTCTGACCGAGTGGACTGCAGTCGATGTCAAATATGTCGTGGTAGGAAGCCAGAAGGCGGAATAGGGCGTCGGATTGCTCAGGTTTGAGTTTCGGGTCGATCATAGGGTGCAAGGCCACATCGAGGGATGTGGAATCCTGCGGGCGACATGGAAGATCGGAGCATGCGTCTGCCGCAAAAGCGGTGACATGGCCGTCTATTAAGGGTCGAAGCGTGGCGACTGAAATTCCGTGCGGTATTACTTGTTGCGTGAAACCGGAATTGATAATAGGCAGACAAGTTCGGTTAGAGGTCATGGTTACGACGGAGTGTGGCACAGCGAGGTCGCACGCCAGAACAACGCCTTGATTAGGTGTGACGACATAATCACCGTCAACAACGGGTGAACTTTTTGCTAATTCAATGAATTTGAGGGCTTTTGGCGGTATCCGACTGAAGTCTGTCGTACAGAGGCTTTTCGGCAGCTCGGGGCAAAAATCTAGAAGAAGAGGAACTTCTAAACAGAGAGTGCCGGCGGAACAGTCAATCAGGGCAGAATGCGTCGATAAGAAGTCCATCCCGAAGTGAGGTCATGAGGGCAATTGACGAGCACGGTAAATAAAACAGGAACATGGCGGCCGGCAAGGCTAATACGAGCGTTACACATTCCAATGATGCTCACAGTTTCACCATCGGCGACACGGACGGCTTGTGTTGCGGCAGGCGTGAGTACTTTTTTGAGGTGGCGACAGAGACGAGCACTCATTATAGATCTCCAGTGTCAACTAAAGCCGTCAAAGAAAGACCGTCCACATGCGCTTCCAGCAAGTTCTTATTAGTAGGTAGCGTCAACGGAGGATTTGGGTCAGTCGCACTTGATGCAGCACTACCTCCAGGAGCTGCATAATTTATTTTTCCATCCGGGAAGATCCATAGTTAGTCTGCGATTGATAGCGGCGGGGTTGGGGCGACGGAGAACGGCGACGTTGCGGTGACGGTGAACGAGTGGTAGAGCGGCTGTTAGGTGCATCGGAAGCAGGATACTCATGGCTGGGCGAATACCGATGGGGTTCCGCATGTGGCCGAGGAGAAGAAAAAAATTGACGACTCCAATGAGGGGGGGGGGGGGTGGCGTCCAAGTGCTACGGCAGTAGCGGAATACATGGCCAACTTGGTGACAGTGAAAGCAGATTGGCTTGTCGTCTGCTGTTCTCCATTCCGTCGCATTGCAGGATCTGGGCAGAGAGTATGGGTCGTGACATGGTGCATTTATTGGCATCGGTCTGTAGTCCGGTCGGAAGACGGAGCAGGCTACAGGAAAACTAAGGTTGGAAATTTTTTCCAGCACGACTGCCTGAATAACTGACACCGCCGGGGGTGTTTTCACAGCTGGTCGAGTGGAAGTGCATGAAATGGTGCCGGACGGGCCGCCTCAAGCTCGCGCCGAACGATGCATGTGACATTATCGTGCAAGGGTGGTGCAGCACCGAGATCGGTACAGGTTGAAGTGACAGTCGTGTTAGGGAGCCGTGAAAATTGAGGCCGAACTCGGTGGTTTTTGGCCATTTGGCAGCGGTGGCATTCCTTAATTATGATATCGACGGTTGTGACGTTGTTGTAGGCGAGCAAGTTGAGAGCGTCGTCCGCGATGCCCTTGAGTATGTGGCCCACCTTGTCACTCTCGGTCAATTGCTCGTCCACTTTGCGGCACAACGCGAGCACGTGCTGTATGTACGAGACATACAACTCGGTTGATGACTGTACTCGGGAGGCGAGTTCTTGTCGTGCGGCCGTTTGTTGACCGGACGGGTCCCCAAAGATGTCGCGTAGTGGCTCCTTGAAGACGTCTCAGCTGGTGAGCTCGGCCTCATGAGCGTCGAACCATACACGCGGGGTGCCATCCAAGTAAAAGATTACGTTGGCGAGCATCATGGTAGGGTCCCATCGGTGAGACAGGCTAACGCGCTCGTACATTCGGAGCCAGTAGTCGACGTCAAGGCCAGGCTGGGCGGAGAACGTACCGGGATCACGAGGGTGGGACATCGCAAGGTACGTAGTAGCTGGCGCTCCAGCTGATGGCAGTGACGGGTTGATATCATTATAAGCCATGGCTGGAGGCTGGACAGTGCAGCCACTGCGAAGCTTCGTTGTGAGGACGGGGAACGTTCCAACTCCACCAAATATGTTACGGAAGAGAAACGCCGTATCGACGAGGCTGTGGATGAAATATATTTCAAACCAGCAGCAGCAGCGGCGTGACCGGTAGAACAGACACCGAGTGGAGACCTCTCTTCGTCCTCTTCAACAGGCACACACGCGCCTCGTTCCACAAAATTTGAACATGCATGTAGCGATATATTCGCGTGTGTGTGTGTTTAGTGTTAGTGCACGCGTTCCCCCTATAAAAACCCTCGATGCTTCTGGCGTTATTCACAGTATTGCTAAAACTTTTCTGCCTCTTACTCTTTAGAAGAGAAGGTAGCAGCTACAAGTTGACTTCTACGTACTACACCCTACTGTGTAAGCCTCACTCTTCATATACGGAGAAGTTAGCATTTTCATTCTTTGGCCTAGCTAAACAGGCACCCGCACTTGTGCACTGTGGGCTCGCACAAAAGAGGCGCTGGACGAAGCAGTGGCCTCGTCTGCACTTCCGTATAATCGCTGCGTCGTTTGCAGGGCCTGCGCCACCATATAAATACGCGCGTTAATTTAGCACCCGTTTAGCCCCACAAGAGTCGCGGCACACTTTGCCGTCTTTTGTGGAGCGCACGACGGTGAGCAACACCGTCCAAATGCAGGCGTAGTGGCGGGCATTGTGCAGTAAGCCCGTATACAGCTGCAGCGCCTACGCTGGACGTGGCACCTGTGTAAGGCTGCGAAGGATTTGTCTCTCGCGAAGCGCGCACCTCCCATTTCGTGTACGGTGCTCCCTTCCTTTGTATTTGCGAGGTTTCAACGGGCGCTGCCGTCGCTTAAATGCAAGTGATGAAAAGTTCAGGCTTTCACGGAGCCATTTGAGTGAGCTCAACTAATCCTCCCTCCCTCTACATAAATACTTTCCAGAGCTGTTTTCTTTCTTTTTCTCCCCTCTTCGAGCCACAGCCTGCGCCACCACACGTATTCAAACGGAGTGTTGATTTTGCAGTGTTGTTACGAAGACTTGCTCCCTTTAAGTCATTCTATCCTTCTGCCGTCATGCCCAGGTCAACTTCTCAAGGATGTATAGAATGCACTGTTTTCTTCTTTTTTTGTGGTGCTTCGGCTATCTTGTAACCAAAAGTGCATTTACTCCTGAAAACTTACTATGCCTTTTAACGCACGTGACCTACAGTGCAGTGAAGAACACGAATATTTGTCAGTTTGTTCAAAAATTGCCCATGCATCAATCACTGCATGAAGGAAGTGGTCAGTCAGGGTGCGCATAGGCAAGGCGTCACTTTCTGTACTACCCGTACGGTGGTGAAGTCTTCAAAGATGTGAAAACTTAAGCGTGATAAAATTCTTGTTGGGTAGACTTCTGAGGAAGAGTTCAATGGAACCACGAAAGTTCCAACCACTTCTTCAACCAGGGGTATTATTACTTCATTAACAGCTATCACCCGCATTTCGATGACGTCACGGCTGAAAATCATGAGAGTCAAAGTGATTGCGCACATTAGGATACTTCATGAACAGAGAGTTAAAATAACATAAATAATTTACGCGTACGAAAGAAGGAAACTTTTTCCGATGCCGACACAATATTATCACGCTAAACGCCGTCGTTACAAAGCTGTCATATATCAGATCCCGTGGTCGAATCCCGTCCGCGGGGGCAGCATTCGGGATGGATGTGAAAATGCTTGAGGCTCGTGTACTTAGGGTTACGTGCGCGTTAAACACCAGCTGCATGGTCGAAATTTCCGGAGCCCTCCACCATGGCGCCTCTTATAATCATGTCGCTCTTTTGGAACGTTCATTTCTAACAATTATTATTACAAAGCTGGCATTTATAGAAAAGTGGAAGTGCATTGCAGCCCACCCAATCACTTCAAGAACCAAATGGAGCTGGACATTTTGAATGTTGTAATAAAAAGTTGACGATTACTGCCGAAGGTAATGATGCCAAAAATTTCTATAGCACAAACAAGTACCCCTACCAGTAGAACTTAAGTTTCTGTTTTTTCGACGGCTACAGAACTACATAAGCACTCACTTTCCAAAACTGGAGCATGGCGGGTCAGCCTACAGAGAATGCTGCTGCCCGTAACTATTTAAACAATCATTCTACGTTGCCCCAATATAAAGCACTAACTTAAAATGTCAATGTGATCAAACAGGAAGCCGAGTCCAAGATAAACTTTTTTATCATTGAGCTTAGATTCGACCTGTGAAGAGGAATGAAATAATGATGAAGAGTAGGAAATGTGCAAGCTGCTGGTCTTTAACGCTCTTCTACTCTTTAATACCTCGCAATAAATTATCGAGCAAGGTACATTCTTCGAAACAAAGAATAATTACACTGTTTATTCAACTGCAATCATCGTATACGTGCCATGACGTTTTTATCTCAATAAAGAAGCACTGTAGCAAAAGCAAATGTCAATACAACGAAACTTTACAATAAAGAATTGTATCCTGTGCCCAAGCAAATACGACATATCTTGGTAGCGGTCGTTCTTAGCCGCGAGCCTCCCTACTCGCACCAGAATTTATACGTCACTCGTCAAAATGTATACATTATCTACTTAATACACGCGATGAGACTTTGCCGTTGCGAGTTCTCGCACTTTATTTCCGTTAGTCCTGCGAATCAGTCCACTACGCTTCTTTGCGTAACCAGTATTTGCGCAAGCCGTCAGAATGCGCAAAGCTCTCGTGACTAAGAAACCTTCGCGGCGGTTAATTAGCCGTACGTTGTTCTTTATTCACGCGATCTTTCGCCCTAACCCCTCAATACTGGTGGCTGCAGTTTTGTTTTTTCGCCTCTGGCCTTCATTGTCACAGAACGCGCCCGGCTGTTTTGTATGCGCAGGGCCTCCGGACTCGGTAATCAACTGTTCGCAAGTGAACGCCACCGAGGACGGCATGTCCCTGGAGTGCATCGAGGGCCCCTGGGATGGCGGCATGGCGCCACCCATCTTCATCGCCGAGCTGTACGACGCCGACTCGGGCACCATGCGCGCCAACATCACGAACCCGCCCGGTGCGGGAGCGGCGTTTCTGGTGCGAGGCCTGCCAGGGGGCGCCACCTTCCGCGTGCTCGTGTACGCCGCCAACGGGAAAGGTCGCAGCGCCCCCTATGTGCTCATGGCCCACACGCTCAGGCCGGCGGAGAAGTTCACCGGTAGGCAAATCTTCCGTGTTCGTGGCATTTGGGAGAATCTTGAGCGAAAGACTGCACTGAATAAATCCTATAGCAACAGCGTTGTTTTTTTTGTCGGCTTGTTTTTAAATATGGCTTCACCCACATACGAAGAAGAAAAACAAATCCAAAAAATGACAACATTTCGTACTGTCAGACTTCAGTCACACTACAATCAGTCCATTGTAAGTTTAGATTATTTTCATCCCTTGCGACAGGCACCGTTAATCCTAAAACTCAAAATGCGTGATTCATCAGATGTCGACGACTGTTCGAAGGCTAAGGTTCTTGATAATCGATGTTTTTGCTTGTATTACTTTTATTTGTGATGTGATTTTTCTTTGGAAAAAAAATTCGATTTAGTATTATGAGGTCATGAAACTAAGGACATTGCATTAACCGATAAACACTTGATCACGTGTGCTCAACAACATTTTTTAGAGAAGCTTAGCGCATATACATAGGTACTTTATTTTAGAAATTTTGCGCCTATACATGCTTAAGCGTGTTTTTACGCAGAATGTTGTTGCATGTAAGCTTGTGTGAATAGTGAATTTCTGGTTTAAAGTGAATTTGAAGCGGATAGAGGTTTTGGTCGAATAATTTCGAATCGAATTTGAATAAAATATATTACGTAGAAATAATAATATGCGCATATATATTATAACTCAACTAACCTGCACATTGTTTTAATAAAAATAAGACCTCTGTGTAAGTGCTTTCTTTTTTTTTCAAGGGAAGTAGAGACAACTGTGAGAAGTAGCAGGATTTGACTTTCAGTAGGATGCAAGTGATAACCTGTAAAATACGGAACATTATTCATTACAGTTAGAGTGTATAGGTGGGCAAAACAACCTTTTAAGCTTACAAAATTATCAATCAATTTGAGGATCATGAATTCGTTTGAAGGGTTTTTCAACAGCTTTTCAAGTAGCCATGAAATGGATTCACTAAGAAGCCTATTGCCTCACGAGTTAACCACCGCAATAATTTTTAGAATCTTTCAAGTATAAGCGCAGTTTTGCGACTTGCCACATGCTGCAATCATGTTCTCTCTTCTTGTCCCAATGAAAGTACTTGAAGCACAGCCTGGAGAGATGGCGTGGGGAAAGAAAATACGTCACATGCACGTTGTGACCTTGAGCATTTTTCTCTCTTTTTTTTAATACGTGACATTACAGTACGATTGCACATGTACGCGTAGACAAGTTGTAGCCCCCCCCCCCCCCCACCGCGGTGGCCCTAGTGACGAACGAGCGCCCCATGCTGAAATGAGCCATTGGCTGGTACAATGGCTGTGACGAGTGATTTTTGACATTGTGGCCTCATTTGCCGAAAGAAGAGAGCAAGTTTTATTTGACTGAGAATTTATTGTGAATTCCAGGTCTCGTGTTGTGCTATAATATTCAGCTCGCGTGTTCTCGGTAGCCTCGACTACCGATCGGCAGCATTTGCTGACATGCTCAAAAAGTGTTGTAAGGCCCGTTTAAATTTGAAGTGTAGCCTCGTGGCAGAGCAATTTTTTTCAATGCTTTCCCGACTTAACATTTTATACTGCAGTGAAACCACCTTTGCAGGCCGTTACGTGGAGACTAATTCGTTCGTATCGCATACTTCGAAATATTCGATCATTTAAATTGGAATCGAAGCGACTTCGAATACTCATTCGTTCGAATATTCGAAGCACTGGAATATTTGAACAAGCCTAGTTGCAAGTTTCTTAATTAGTGTCACGTTCTTCATACATATGCGCAGTGTTTGGGCTCCTTTCACAGTAACTGCTGATTTGGGTGCTTTTATTCTGCCTATGGACCCTTTTCATTAGGTGCAAGTGCGCATCTCTGCGCTGCTTATTTACTCATCTGATGGCGGCACCTATCGTGTTTCAAGTGGTGACGCGGTCCTAGTTGAACGTGCTGGGGCTTGTCTGCTATGCGTGCTTATATAAAGAGAGCCGACTCAGCATTTTCCACGTCATAACGTACGCAATCCGTGCTAGAACAGGCTGTCCGGCTGTTGAGTAAGTAAATAGCCGCCGTTAGTTGTTCATACTGCACAGCAGAAAAGTTAGCTTTAATGTTTGGAAAATGATCTACTATGTAAAGTCTTTGAGCACTCAACGTGCCACTCGAAGAAATGAGACAAAAGGACGGGGCCTTCAACCTGTACTTCTGTGGCACCTTCTGCCCCACTAACTCCATTTTTCCCGGTTTTCACTATTGTTGTCTTTGCAACAGCAGGTGTTCAAGGAATGATCGTTATTAGGCCATTTTTAGGAGTTCTCATCGGCATCGTCATCGCTTTGGTCATAGCCGCTGTCGTAGTCATCATCTTTATACGGTGCAAGAAGCACGGAAGAAGCAAAGGTGCGTCATTACTTCACGTTTGCAATACTATTGTATTTGTCATTTCATGCCTGTGCATGGCAGAGCTACTGCTCCCCTTGAGTACTTTAGTGTTGTGAAGCTAGCTGAAGGTATTTTATATGTATCTCGTTTTTTAATTATTCGATTTTAGGAAACAACGCGGAAAATTGCATGTAAACGCAGCTGGTTTTTTTTTATATACTCTACGAGGCAATATATTGTGAAACTGCACAAAATTATTTTTCTCAACTTAAAGAAGGCTTGCGTTTGCTTGAAACATCAGCATATATTAGACGAAGCAAAGCATCAACCAGCTTCGTAGAACTACCACGTAGCTTTAGAACAATCATATTTTTCTTTGAACCTGCGGTTCTTCAATTCTCCTGGAGAGAAATTCGTAATAATTTATTCCATTTGGGCTGCCCTATACCCTTCTGGTTGCCAGCAGCGAAATCATAATCAAGTGTTGCCGAAAAACCTGGTATTCAGATATCTTCCACGGCTGTTTTAAAGGTTATCGAAATTTTTAGAATAAAAAGCAGCTGGTCGAATAACAGACGTTTATTTTAGGTTACCTTTTTTTTTCAGGGGCTGAGAAAGAGCAGATGGAGGACAAGTGAGTACTTCTCTCACCACAAAAATTTGAACAAACGATCATACTGCGTGTGTTTGCACAAACGTGCACGATAATGATCATGTTATATTGTGACCGTACAGCAAACTTTTAAATAAAAGTGGGCTTTAAGTTTTATTAAACGGGATACTGCGAACTCCAGTCTTTAAAGAACTGAAGATCATTCTCATCCAAAAGTTATTTTGGCACAATTATAATTAAATCAGTTAAAATTTAGATTATAAGCAATCCAGCTTCCCCGCAGAACATTTTATCGAAATTATGACGGTCAACAACAGATATGTTTGTGGCCGAGAGATAAGTAAGCCGCATGTCCCATTCACTTGATGTACCTTTTCTTAAAATCGCATATGCATAAAGTTTCTTAACGTGCCGCGAGTGATACATGTCCAACATTTAATTGTAACTTCAGGGAAGGCAGTTGTGTAACATATTATAGACACCCAGTTAATAAAAAAAACCAGTTTAGCAGTCTTGAAAATGATAACCTGTAATGGCCAGTCCGAGACAAGAGAGAGAGAGAGATAAAGATACAAGGAAAGGCAGGGAGGTTAACCAGACGCACATCCGGTTTGCTACCCTGCACTGGGGAAGGGATAAAGGGGAGAAAAGAGGTTGCAGAAAGATGAGAAGGTACACACAATCACGAGCACACTCGGGGAGTCCGAGACAAAAATACCGAATCACGCATGCCAAAGCGACTAGTTGCTAACATGGCAACGATCCTAGTTCGATGCACCTCTGCATCTCGACTTTCAGATAGGTGATTTCGAATCTACCGCTTTCTAGACAACTCCCTGGAATTAGTTAACATTTTATTTAGCCTTAAGCTGCGCCTGGAAAACCTGAAAACAGTTCGCCACTTTGGATCAGTGGCTAAGGTGCTCAGCTTCCGACCCGGAGGTCGCGGGTTCGATGCCGGCCATAGCGGTCGCATTTCGCTGGAGGTGAAGTGGTAGAGGCCAGTATACTGTGCTATGTCAGCGCATGTTAAACCACACAAAATGATCTCCATTTCCGGAGCCCTCCATCACGGCTTCTCTTATAAATATATCGTGCTTTTGGGACGTACACCCGAGATATTATTATTAAAAGGAGAAAAAAGTATAAGGGGGGTCAAGTTATACTACGTTTACACCGCTCCTTAGTCTTCTTATCTGAAACATTTGACTTGCCATGTGCGCCCCTAAATGTGTGATTACTCAGCTGTGATAGCAGGTTGCACTCATTTTCTTTCGCTGATAACGATCAGTTTTCGCTGAACATTGGAGTGCAAAGGCATAGCACTGTACGCATTTTTTTGTCGCGCCAGAAAACGCACATCCCGTTGTGAAACGAGCCGTGAAACTCGACGCAAAATGCGCGATATCAGAAGAGCTTGGTTCGAGAAATTCATCTGCAAGCCTCGATATGATTGCACGGCAAGCGTTAGCAGGGATCTGTGGATTAATTTTAACAAGGTGAAATTCCTTAACTGGAGCCTTGGTCTTAAAATTACACGAGGATTCTTGCTTTTCACGAACGTGCCGTAATAATACGCTGTAGAAAGGCATCGAACCCACGACGTCTTTCTTAGAGACAGCGCAGCGACATATCCTCTAATCTACCATGGGCCGGCCGACCGAGAAAAATTGACCGTCGTTATAGCGGGCGCAATCTCTGAAAGGCTTCGATTTGCCTGCGGCCGCCGTTCCGGCGCGATAACAAGCACCGAATTAAGCAATAGGAAACATCCGAAAAGCTGACGCAACTAGCGTCATTAGTGGGCAGCCTCTCTTCAAGTCACTCCGCCGTAATGATGCAATTACTGGCATCCGAACGCCATCGAAGCATACCGGACAATCAGAGCGCAGGGATTTCCTTCGAATGACAGCGCAGGGCATGGTCGTTAGCATCACTAGCGTGGTCAGATCAACTTGAAAAAAAAAAGTTTGTTGCGCACAGATTTAGGAGTACAGTTCGAAGCCATTACCGGTAGCCCACGCATTATTGTGCAATTACGCAAGATAACATTTGAAAAAAAGAGCTTAGTTTTTGCGCAACTGTATTAAAGATTTAAAAATTCGTTCTTTCCTATCTCCTTTGAACGCACATTACAGCGGCTACAATGTCAATAGGCCTTGGAGCTTGCTTGCTCATGAGCTATTCGGAATACACCACCATCAACTTCGTAACAATGTGAAACTGATCGGCCGATTATAGTGATCAGCAAATTGCGGTGCTGATACCTGCCTGCTGTCACATAACATTGCCCTTAGTTCACGACTTTTTCTTCATGGCATGGAGGATTGTCCCCGTGACAGATTGCTCGATTGTTGTAATTGTTTTTTTTGTTTTCTTTTTTACAGATAAGTGATGATTTTTTATTCATTCAAAGCCAACTATTCGATCTTGTAGTATACTGCGTAGTCTTTTTCATTTGACGTACGACAAGTAGGTATGTACACTAACGTATAATTTTATTGTTACAGGTCCATGACCTTGCTGAAGAAAGACCCAGATGAGTCCGTTGACTTGGAAGAAAAAGGTCCCGACATAATTCCTGCTACTACGGGTAAGACAACGTGTTTCGTCATTTCCCGCTTACAACGCAATATATGCGCGCAGCGCTGAGACGGGTCAGCGAGCGGCGTGATGATATTTAAGTAACGGTGTCATATTATTTTAGGTAATAGTGATTACATAAACGTGTCGGTGTATTACTGCTTTGATGACGTTGATAATCTACGCCCACTAAGCCTGCTGCTGAGCACGTGCTTCTCAAACTAGCACAAACGTGTCCGGACTTTACATTTGTGAAATACCTGCAACTAAACGGCATCTGACTACAACAATGAATAGGCAATTCTAAAAGGAACGCTCAAAATATCTAATTATTGTGCTTCAGAGACTCAATCACATTTCTGACGAGCTGCCGCAGTTCGCTTCGAACATGGCGCCACACACGCTGAATGCTGTAGTTGATGCTTTCACCGAGGGGTTGCGCCACGTTCGCAATAGCAGTGGCGCTTTCGCAGTTTGTTTCGTCATAGCGCACTCGTTCGTGAAAGAAAATCGCGCATTTATTTTTTATTTTTTTTTTGGAATACGGATGCGTGTGAAAAAAACTGCGCAAATCTATGCGTAATATTGTCGATACTTCTGATAGGCAACTTACAGTCGAAAGATCTGTAGTTAAAAAAATTTAAGTAGGAAGCCCTCTTCGTACTTCCACAGTGTCAATTGTGAAACAACCATAAAGTACTTGTAAACTCCAGCATTCGAGACAGCAGCAGAATGTGTGTTTTCATATGCTGGGCAGATAATGCCTGATAAGAGAAGCACACATAACTGCAACAAAGCTTCGGAGATTATATGTTTCCATTATAGTGACTCGTTCTACAGTTATCAATTAAAACTAACAGACAATGATGCCAAGGATGTTGTTACTGCAAAGAATACCTCCTATACTTTCCTCGTCATGGAATCTTTGTTTACTAGTTCTCATAGTTATTGTGTGTCTCTAAGAAAATGAGTCCTGAATATTGCGTTTCTGTGCTTTGTCTTACAGTTGAGTTGACAACAGTCTTTGTAAATGTGTCTGAAGGAACCGCGAGAGCTTTGATTTCTATTTGAAGGTTTTGAAAATATTTAGAATGTTGTAAGAATATCAACTGATAATATTGGTTTGTTCTGACATGACTGAGTGTACATGCATTATTACAGGAATTTAATGAAAGCCATATTTAGGACACTGGACCCTGAACAAATTGTTTAGATGTAGCAAAAAAAATACTTGAAGAAGTGTAAAGAAAGCATTATAGAAGTGTTCGCTGTAAACTTTTGTTATAAAATGTCAGAGTGCTACACGCACCGACAATAGCAAACGGGCGAATTATAAATCATTATGAATAATCAAAGTTAATTACACCTCCTAAATTAGTACCACCTTATAACGAATCCGGCTACGTTGTGCAAAGGGGCGCTGTACTTCATTTTGTCGATGTATATGAATGTTGAATGTTATGCCTACTGCAATGGTGTTCACATTGGACTTTTCTTTATAAGCACGCCGCTCAGAATGAGCCGGGATTGAGCTGAACCGTCCATAAAATAGAGAGCTTGTTAAGTACGTGCAAGCTGCCGAAAAAATCCCGCGAATAAGTGAAAATAAAATATTCCGCTACCGAACGAAGGTTCATTGATTCACGTCGAACTTTTGTTTGATCTGCGTTTCAGTTTTCTCTGGCTACGATGCGGCTCACGAGAAAATGGTTGCCCTGGCATCGGGAATGGACGCCTACACTGCGCAACTGCCACTGAAGGAAAGTCTAGAAAGCTTAGGAAACCATAGGACAGCTTCGCCGAAGAAGGTGAGGATGTCAGAAAGATAAAAACATTAAGTCTCAAGGCAATTTGTGGGTGGGCATTGGAAGCGATATAAACCACAAAGATGTGGTGATCGACTGTAGAACGGAAAGGCGTGTACTTTACCTAGATATCGTTTCGGTGGAGGTGAAGTGGGGGAGGTCCGCGTATACGGTACGATTTCAACGCACGTTCAATAACCTCAAATGGTGGGAATTCGCTGTGGCCCTCCTCAACATAGTCTCATGAAGCCCGAGTCGCTTTAGAAAATTAGACGCCATAAACCAATAATAAACCAACCAATAATTAAGCTATGTCAATCAGAGAGTTGATCGACTTGTCACCGTTAAGTGTAACCGGGACTGTTCAGGGCTGACGGATTGAAACGCGACAATTTAAGACTACGTAATGCACGAGATTACCAACACTCATACTTATTGGCTGTGTTTCGTTTTCACTGCTAAACGTCAGTTGTGGTGCGGCCCATTATCGATCGCTCGGCGCCATTACCTATTGAGGACAGCACATTACCGTCTGTGAATACTGATATTGTGCATTCTTCACTCAGAAGAGTGGGAAGTTGAAAAGCCATAGCTAGTTCATAGGGATATCAAGTGGAACAACACTGTCAACATTCCGTAAAAGGGATACAAATTATATGTCTTCCGTTAGACCGGACACCATTGACATATTTAACGGATGGCTCCGCTAGGCGTTTTGTCGGCAGCGTATACATTACTGCCACGGAGAGCAAATGTTTAGGTTGTATGGAAAATCAAAAGCCGAGTTCGCTCTAATAGTAAACTATCGTCTTATAAATCCGGTCCCTAATCTCTTCAAACACCGCGTCAAATAAAAATCTCAAGTTTGCGATATTTCTCTAACTGATGCCGGTACACGAGATGGCTGTGCACGCACACGTTTTCAAATCGCCCGTCTTTTGGTCTTCCCAACAGCAGGACGTCTGTGGCAGCGGTGGAGGCGAGGTTACGTACGCCGAGCTGTCGTTCCCCAAGGCCGTGGCCGTCCTGCCCGTGCAGCAGGGAAGCACGCTACGCCGTGCTGCAGCCGCCGCTTCCTCGGGGGCGCACAATGGCGGCACCATACCGCAGCTGCCGGAGCCGCCGACGGAGTACGCACGCATCGACTTCCACCGAACGCTGCGACCTGTGCCGGGAAACCTGGGTCTTACGGGCGAGGAACTCGAGGACGAAGGCGGCAGTAGCTGCGAGACGCCGCTGATGGCCAACCGCAGGGAGAGCACAGTCTAGCGGCACATGGCTGCACAACCCAGGGACTAGACATTCTACTGGTACGAGTATACACGTTCTCTTTGTGCGAGTTGCGACAGTCCCCTACCACATACGTGGGAGTTCGAGAGGTGAGATGAAGATCAAGCAGGCCAGGCTTTTGGACAACAAAATGAAACAAGTTTGCGTCTCAAACACGGTTATGATGTAGACAAAAATTTAGACCATTTCCCGCTAAAGGGAACCATATAGATGCGAAGCAGCGGGCCTAAGGCTTGCACTGGCAGTGACATTGTCACTATAGAGCTCATCGTGTGGTTGCGCAGGAGAGAACCTAGGGAGGCTCAAACACGCAGTGATTGACCGGTGTTTCCTACTGGAACATGCGAATCGCTGCTAATGGGCAATGAAAGAATACTCCCACTATACACAGAGGCCACGCTATACACAGAGTCCACGCTTGGTTAATGCGCATGCCACTAACTATAAATGCGACTGCATTTCTTATCGGGCTATGCCAGGCATCCGGCGTTGTCCACGGCGGTGTCTGCGCGACGGCAGGTGTTACCTCTCCGCTCTAAGTTCCTCTCCCATAGCAACCGCTGCGGGCACGCGCGCTTATCCTCGCCCTTAGCAACCGGAGCATGTGGTGCGAAAGAGTGTAGGAGGGGGTAGGTACAGTGTTTCACCGCTCCTTCTCTCGCCGTTCGCTATCTCTCCTCCCTGCGCCCCACTCTCCCGTCCACTCCCTCCTCACTCTCAACCGTTCGATGGCTGGGTGCCTTTCAAGAACACCCGGAAATGTGTGCTCGAGACACCACTGGGAAACGCCAACGCCAAGCCGATAACACTGGTTCTCCACTCTCCCATCCACTCGCTCCTAACTCTAGACCGTTCACTGGCTGTGTGCCTCTCAAGGCAATGGTATACACTCTAAGCCAAAACGGAGCAACAGGGGTATAGGGGTTGCTCCTTTCAGGGAGCAATTGCATTGCCACTCCCATTACTCTCCTAAAAGGAGTAACTGCAGAGGGAGGAACCGTTGCTCTCCTTTCAGTTCCTCCTTCGGGGGATGAACAGTTACTCCCTGCAGACCAACAGTTACTCCCACCAGTTGCTCCCTGCCGACCAACCATTACTCCCACCAGTTGCTCTTCTAAGAGCAACAGTTACTCTTTACCGTTCCTCCCACGTGTTCGCAGTTACTCTCTGAAAACCAACTGCACATGCTTCCAGTTACTCCTTGGGGAAATGAATACTTATCTCGAGTATGCTTGTCACACGCTTAACACATGGCGAGAGCTCCTTGGAAGAGCACTGCTTGGGGGCTTCTAACACAAAAAGTGGACAATATTGAAAGGAAAATAAATGCTTTATTGTTCTTTTTATGAGGCGACGTGTGACCACACGCAAAAGTAGACTTCGCCACACCACAGCCAGCACTAAACACACACCATAATACATCAAAGGTTTTCTGCGTCATCCGTGGAAAAACAATCTTGAATTTATAGCATAGGGCAGTCTGTGTCATCATTGGTGAGAGAAGGGCAACTTCTCCAATTCTGAAGAACTCAAGTTTCGCAGCTGGTGTTTCCATCAGGCTAGCGCAGCAGAACGTCACCGCAGGCATATGTGAAGCATCTCATTGCTGCAAGAAAAAAAAATAGAAGTGTGAGGTTAAACATGCCAGAATCAATTCATAACAATGAGTCACACACACTACAGCAGCGCTTACATTCTAGGATGTCTACTGCAAAACGAAATGTGAAAAAAAGGAAGGTTCGGCCAAACGTTACTTGGCAAGCCATATAAATGCTGATGTGGTAGACGCTCTTCACATGATGTCTCAGACAGCAATATTCTGGAAGAAAATGTGCAGCACCTCAACAAGGCATATTTGTAGCAGTTAAAGATACCCTTAGGTTCAGTTAACTTGTTTCCTATACACAGCTGAGTGACATTTCTATGAGCCCATTCACCAATGGGCATTCTAAATGAGGTCATGTGTGTGTCAAATAACACGTACTGTCCGCTCATGTTAAAATACTTATTTAGCTCGTGCACATAGTTGCTCTCGATTCTACTGTTCTATCATACGCTGCTGCGTCTTGAATTGTGCAATACCTGTAGGCACAAGCCAAGCATGCAAAGCCTGCTTGAAAGCAACCATTTGCAGAGGCTACATGATAATCTTCAGTATATTTCTTTGTACCTGACGCAAACGGCTGGACAAAACTATAGACAAATAAATGTAGACCGTGCTACTGTCAAAAAATGCTTTAAATTTAGAAAACTAGGGTGCATTTGTTCACTCGGTTGACGAGTCACAGCCATGAGATATGTAAACGAAGCAATATATCTTAAGGCATGCACAGATATTCTGATTCTTTGTTTGACAGCGTCACAGATAGCTTGCCAATACATATATATTTGAGAGCAACAAGATGTGAAGCTTTTATTAGTTCAACGTCTTGTTGGTTCACAGCCAAACAGGTTACTGCTTGTTAGACAAATTGGAATAAGCACACCATGGTTTCCAAAAAAAAGCATTATTAGAAGTTAGCTCCCGGTGTGAATGTCTGCCTATTTATTTTGTACTGCCTTCTACATGTGCCACAAAGACATTTGTTGAGGATGTGCTACCAGTCAAGCCAAGATCGCATACTTGGTCAATGTGATGGAAATACAAACATTAGAAACACTGCCACCTCTAGTAAGAGCATAACACTTCAGTATCTTGGACTAGCAAAGAGGTGCACAAGAAAGTTAAGCCCACTCTTGCGGAACTTTGAACGCGAATATTTCAGAGTGGGGGAGGTCAACATGCTGTGGCACTTTTAAACCCACGAAACATCTGCAGAAAACAGGGTAAAGGCAAGTCAAGAAACGCTGTTATGAAGGCCTGCGCATGGACAGCTTTGTGAATCTAGGCCCAAGTGTTATGCTTTGTGCAAGCCAAAATCCATGTAAATAGGGAAAGCATACTTTTAGGAGTACCAGCATAAACAAATCTTGGCAGTTGGCTTTTTAGTACAAACAGCAATCCCTGCAATGAAAACATAAACATTTTATCTTAAAGGTAACAGTGTGAGCACACACACGGGCCAGCGGAGCCATGTCGAATTGTCAGTGCCAGTGTAACCATGTGGCATAATGAACTATTCTCTGGCCAACACATGCACAGTTTGCCCCTAAAAAGCGATGCTTTCATATACGTAGTACAAAAAGTCTGCACTTACCAAAATTCACTTGCTTTCTGTACTTTAGCATCGTTGGGAGCATCTTTATCTGCAGTATAACCAAATTTGTGTCATATCCCTGAAAAAAAGTAAAAGACATGCATCAAATATTGTTTCATTTGGTAGCAGTGGAGTCAGGTTAAAAACAGCCAAGTGGGAATCAGCCTAATTATGTGCAAGCGGCAAATCCCAAACAGCGTTATTGAGGTTGTCGAAATTTTCGTCGATTGGTATTAACGTCGATATGTGACTTCAACGGCATGCCAAGTTTTCACAGCGCATAAAGATTTCATGATGCAGAATAATGACAGCGCTAACGAGAACATACAGCATTTATGATTGTCTTTTACAATATTCAGTTTTGCTAAGGTTTTGCATCACTAAAGAAATCTGAAAGATTTGGGTCATTCCTCCTCCAATTGTTCTGTCAATATGTAAACTGCTCGCTTGATGGTGCGCTTATAAAATAGTACGTTCAGCGCAGAGGTGAAGCAAGTGACGCAGTGATGTGGGCAGATTTTTTTTTTAGGCGTGCGGGGAGGGGAGGGAGGGATCTGAATAGGCCGGGCAAGCGAATATGGTCGTCAATTTGGGCTCCCTACGCCCGGCCTAAAAAAATTCTGTGCGCAACCGCCTGGCTACGCCAGTGAAGTGATGTGACAATGATTTGTTCACTTACTGATTTACATACACTTTACATCTCTAAAAAATGCGGCCCAAGGCCCCAACACTCAGCCGTTAACATTACATAAAGCCAATGGTAGAAAAGTGCCAGTATGAATGCAGCTACAACCCCGCCCCAATGTTTTTTCAAGCGAGGTAGTGTTGCGGAAATGAACTTTTAACTGCAAAAGTACACTGGCACTGCAGCGGTGACAGGGGAAGCAAGAGGGTATGCAGGCGGTAATAGAGGTAATTTAGTCCGATACGGCTAGCAATGGATACAGTGAATAATAGCAAATCATTTCTCTTTCAATAGCGCAACCACTCAACAATGTATTGTAAGAGCATTAAATGTTGCTGGAAATGCCACTCACCTGCACGCTGATGCATTCACAGTCCTTTGTCCGACGAGCGAACAGGCTTGCAGATAGCTGAAGACGTGTTTACGATGTGTTTGTTCCACCCAGCAGCAAAATCCACAACAACTTCGCGCTCCATAAAGATAAATATACACTAACCTTCATCACGAATAAGTAGAAACGCAAATCTGCGACACACACACACGATCAAAACATAGCTCACAAGCTCGCACGTCCATGTGCTCGCCAACCACAGACCATATGAAAATGAGTAAGTAGTGCGAACGCGAACCTAGTTGCGCCGAAAAAAAAAACGTCGAGCAGTGGCAGCACAGGCGTCAGCGCAATAATTTCAGTGTGTTCTCCTAATACAATTATAAAAAAAACTGAGGTACACTAAAACTCATAAATAAATATAAAAAGTTGAGTGTAATTTTTATTTAGTGCTAGTCAACATAAACACTGAATAAAAATTACTTTGTAACTTACATCGTTTGCTACACTAGCGCCACACTTGTCGTGCGGGCGCAGATGGCGCAGATTTGTCATTCTGCCCTCAAACTACACGGTGAAGCGTGCTACTAAGTGTATGGCTGATGAGAAGTGCGTCTGGGTCCGCTTTTTTTTTTTTTTTCTCCGATATATCTGGGCGGGGGGGGGGGGTGCTCCTTATGCACGTGCTTCGGTGCTTGATCGACTTTGACGCCCTTACTTCGCGGACGAACGGCGTGTCTAGGCTTTTTTATCGTTGTTTTGCACGTGTTTCGGCGTTCGGTCCGCTTTGACGTGCCAACTCTCCATTCTGCTGCTGCGTGTGTTAGGTATTTGCCGTACTGTATTCTCAGGCCTTCTGTGTTCAGCCAGCGCTGCTATCTTATTATCTACGGATTCTAAAATAAATCACTGTTTTGGTTTGGTGAAGTTTGGCACACAGAACAAACAATAATCTGGCCCATGAATATCAATGTGGGCGGCATGCATATTTGTGTGCGGTGTCCTGCCGGGGAGTAACCGTTGCGTGACGAGAGCATTTACAGCGGTTCCTCCTTCCGTTGCTCCCTTACAAACTTAAGATGAATACAGTTGCTCCCCCATTCTCGAACAAGTCGGCCATCTTGTTCCGCTTGGTCTTTTCGGAGAGTAACAGTCGGTCTGAAGGAGTAAAAACAGCCGTTGCTCCCATTTTGGCCATTTTTGGCTTAGAGTGATAGAAGTCACTGAAGGCAAATGCCTGACGGCAGCGGTACGCTCTCTCGGCGCAAGGACGGCAGTCGCGCTTCCCCACAATTTCCTTCGGGGAGGGGGGGGGGGGCATTTTTTATTGTTCAACAACGCACAGGAGACATCTCCCATCAGAACTACCTTGGATACGGAGAGTCCAGTGAAGGGTTGTGCAGCAAAAGCAGTGGGCTTTTTTCAATCAAGAAACTCGCAAGCATGCGCCGCTTGCGTCGGCGTTGTGAGGCGACAAAGGAGGAGGAGACGCGCATGCGCTGTAGGGGTGTAAACGCCGCGTATAGCGATGTCTATAGAATAAAAGGAGGAGCGAGCATTGACTAGCTGACGCTGCCTGCGTCGGCATTGCGAGGTGAGAGAGGGTGAGCATAGGAGGGGAGAGATAGGCGTAGGAGACGCGCATGCGATGTAAAGGTGGTCACGCCACACACCGGATTAAGCTCGACCCTGAGCTGCTTCGCCTCTAAAAAACACAGCTGCGCTGCAAGGGTGAAACAATGAATGGAATAAATAATTTCAAATGTTATATGAATAGGTATGGCAGCTAACTCCTTTGGGATCCACTCTGGTGTAACTCTACAAAATGCTGGCCTGGCAGATTACGGCCGCTCCATCAGGCGAAGCCATTTCTCTGCTGTCGGTTCTTCAAAGCGAAGTAATAAGGCCGCAGCACATGTAAAGGTATGAGCAGACTGATGGGCTGCACTGAGATAGGTTGCATGTACTAAGTTTTTGCCCGAGTAGCACAGACCTCCTCCTCCCCGCACCCCACTTCCTCGTGCATCAGCAACACTTTATGAATTCTCACCAAAATGACTCAGCTGGCAAGTTTCCTCTCCTCTTTAGCCGCACCCGTCGACAACCTTCGCAATCGTTGACTCGTGTGGATTGTGGGAGGCATTGTCATGGACTTGGACTTTACACGGAACATGACGGTGACGGCCACAGTAAAAATGCGTCTTATGTCCATGCAAATGATTTCGCAATGAAAAAAATAGCTTTTAACCACGTAATTGTAATTGCTCTACAGCCTTCAAGTTTACTTCGGAAAGCCGTCGCATTCCACACCACCTCTCGTGTATCTCTTCCGTCCTCCAGACAATGTTTCCTCCCGTTTTCTCATCCTTCACTCTCTTAGATTATCACTAATGCGACACCTAGTGACATACATTTTTTTACTGCTCATATGTATTTCAAGGTACAATCAACTCAGATATAAAGTGGCCCATGGGTTATGGGAGACATACCCCGTAGAAGAAACGATCGTAACTGACGTAGGCTTCGAGGACCCCATTCTCCACAGTTGAGAAGCAGACAAGATATCATGGTTCAAAATGCATTGCCATGCATATCTGATTAATGAAGGGTTTGAAGACCCTTTTAATGTACAGCTTCTTTATCTGTAAGCAAGCGCATTCTTCTTCGAGTTACTTCAGCAACACTAGATTTTATACAGTGCCCAGCACAGTATGTAATATTCAAACACTCATCAGTGCAGCACCATGGTGAGCCTTTGTAACTTTCTCATTCGGTGTAATAATTATAATTCCCCGCTCTCTTCTGCGAAAGAAGTTGTCACCTGCGGATGTCATTGACAATAATGCAAGACACCATGACCTAATGTAAAGAATAAAGCACGTGACATTGAGTGTCTAAATTGCAGGTATAGGGTATAAAGCAGTAATTTTCAAATAGTTGTAAACATATCATTGAAGTGAACTCAACAGCAGCGTAGTATTCAATGTTGGCTCGTGGGTAGCTCGTTTGTCGTCACGAAAATCATTTCACGCACTTAACAAGTTCAGTTACCTCAAAAAATAGCACTATGTTTTTCGCATAAATCATCGGACTAGAGCTGAACCATGCGCATTACGGTTTTATCTACCGTAGAAAAAAAAAGAGCGGACGTCACCTCACGAGTAAAAGGAAACATCAGCATGTAGGCTTCCGCTATTTATTGCCATTATAACTTTTGCGAATACATCATCGCTGTTTCCAAGCCACCATCGGCTAAATGTTGTAACAAGTGGCAAGTAGGCCATCTTGTGCCAAACTTACGTCCACAAAGTATTTCACATATCTTCCACAAAAAACAAAGACAAAGTTGGGATCGCCGCCATCGCTGTTCTGGGTGATGATGATATGGGTGCGATTATTACTGAGCTACACTTTGACACTGCAAAAACAAAGTTTCACTTGCGCTGTTGCAAAATGAGCTCAGTGTGTCCAATTACTCTTTGGACTTTTCAGAAGGCCCACTATGGGAACGTGCGGCGCTCCTTCATCGGGATAAGATGCGATGCTCAACTAGACCAGTGTCACCACAAGTGCGACGCGTATGACGCCGCGACGAACGACGAAGGAGTCCTCGCAAAGTTGGCTGCCCGGTAAACTCCACCGGAATCTCAAGGTCTGCGCCATCTGGTTACTGCTCTGAACAAGAGACGTGCAAGAGGAAGAGGTGCTCTCAAATATGTGCGGGATGCCACTTTTTTTTTTCTTATCGCCCATGGTGGACTAGAACAGTTTCGAGGCGTACGTCGTGCGGAGGCATGTGAATATGCTCGAGTGGTTCAACATCGGTTGAATGGGGCCAAGTGCTCTCTGTTCACATCCAAGCTGCACAGAACTGCCGGCTAAAAATTCAAAAATGTGAAGACGTGTTCAAATTCATTGCTCCCTTTTCGATGCACTGCATGAAACACGTGGACTAATTCACTGTGTTGAAAGCACATAGAAAGTCAATGATGAAAGAAACAGCAAATGTCCAATTCTAAAAGACCGCAGTAGTTATTTCTAGAGTGTGAAGGTGTCATTGGGGCAGCTGGTATGAATTTCGTACACCTTCTATATTTTCTAACGCACTCGGTCTCCACTATTATGATCACCCCTGGTGCATTCGGCGTTTTCCAAACTATTATACAAACAACACAACCGCAGTTTTTTGCACCTTGGATGTGCTCAAGTACTTGTGCCTTGCTTACAGTGCGATTGTGTGACCCTTTCTCACGACTGCCGTGCAGGTTGTTTTGTGTGCATGCGTGACACAGCTAGTCAATTATCTTTCATTGTACATAAATATATACTTCGCGATGTTTTATCAAAAGAAAATGTTTAATAACGAATATTCTCTGTGTATATTTATACAATCACATCGTTGGTCATTACATACTGATCAAAATGTTTTTTTTTTTCGGTCCTTGCAATTGTCTCTCATTCTCTGACGTAATGCTGATAGTTTGCATCCCCGCTTTCCATCTTTTTGTTCTGTCCTCAAGTAAGCGCGCTGTAATTTACCTGTACACATATTTCAACATTTTTATACTACTGCACTATGGTCTGCAGTTTTTCGCTGCTTGGTGACAAAAATTAGTCATGTGGTACAGCTATTCTGGCTCATGAGTTCAGTCCACAATGAAGCTTTCATACAAACAACAAAGCGAAAACTTTTGTTAATCTTGTTCAGCAAGAGCGAAGTGTTAGCACAATGCAATACGGTGTTCTGCTTTGTATTTGAGCTTTTTATTCATTATCAATTCCTAGCTGTTTTGTGCCAACTCTCGCCATTTTACTACCATTTTACAGCATTTACGTTTAAAAGTAAGTTGAGTAAGCTTGTGCATTGCAAATAATAATTACGAACCCTTTCCGCGAATGAAATTCCAAGCCTTCTTGATTATAAAAGTAAACTGCTTGAATATAATGAAAATGAGTGCTTCATATATTTCGTTTCTATTTTGCTTATGCAAAACATGTGTTTTATCTAATGAAACTAGTAATCAAACAGACAACCACGTGACCAGGTTAGAAAGCTTATGTGATTTTTACACGCATCTTATACATAAAAGACAAACAATATGCACAGAATACCACACATTTCGTGTGGCTTATGTTCTACAGCACAAACAATTTTTTTTATGATAAAGGCATACCATGTTTTAATCCTCAGGGGAAGATCCCAGTATTTTATTATTTCAGCTGTAGACATGAAGAAACAATATCAGATCTGTCAGGCAAAAAGCAGGATCAATGGCACATGACAATTCCCTTGACAGCTAAAAGTAAGCTCCGGATAACTGTGTTACAGTAATCACACGGCCCGTCGGCTATACGAATAATTTTTGTAATTTCAGTAAGCAGTGCATGGCTGAGCATTCCTGCGCTGAAGTTTTAATGCAATCATACGGCTGTGCGAATCTCACTAGGCGGCGAGTTAATAAATGACGTTGCAACATATCATGCTTCTGAAAATTCGGTAATGCCAACAATGCTATTGTTGCTTTTTCGTTAGCTGTTTATTCTGCTTCGCGCAGCAGTGGTTGCGCTCTCACTACTGTTATTACAAAATTCTCCTGTTTAACTTTTGGCGTTTTTTTTTATTTTGCAGCTATGTCCGGAAGATTTATTTACAACCACCTCTGAAATGTGCGTAGGATGATATATTTGTTTTGGCGTGCTGCGGAGTATGCTTCCATTTTCTTCTCAGGCGTGCATCACTTTCGGTTGCAACACTGCCACCACACCATATTCGCGAATGTATCTTCTACCTAATATTAATTTTTTTGGCGTTCCCAATGGTCGCTAGACTTCCCACAATGGTCTATCTCAGTCTGAAAGTAAAGATGGTCTTGTTTGCGTCAAATCGCAATCAAACTAAACTGTACCAAAAAGCAAATCGCATTGTAAATAGCGTCATTGTCCTGACCATAGTATTACAGGAAAGAGCTAGAATCGTGCCCATTTAGTTAGCCATTACTAGTCATCCACTCATTTCCATCTTCCTTTTGTAGTGTGAACTGAAACATTAAATTTTCACCCTGTCAGTGTTTCAAGTACGCAGAGGCTGTGAAATGGCGTGGAAAAGCCATCGCTCACACTATTTAACGAGCGTTTCTGTGAGTATACGAATTGCGCGCTTGTTTACCAAAGTTTCTCTCTTTCACTTATTTGCTATGTGCTTCAACTGTCTTTTTTGTCTCATGTGATACTACTCACAAGTGCCTATTTACAGCGAGATGATGGCAGCAGAAAAAGCTGCGCAATTCCTCTTGAAAACATTCAGACTTCAAAGGTGAATACCTGGTGGTACCGCGGGTGAAGATGCCTACATCGTGTACTCTTCACTGTTCATTGTGCATACTGTAAGATATTGATGAAACAGTAGGTCTGCTTTTTTTATTAACTGTTTCTCTGAGTGTTACATATAGGCTGTGTGCATCAAAACGCGAAGTTATGAATCTCCTGCAAATAAACTATAGTTTTTTTATGTGTTCAGAGTTTCTGTTACTCTAATACTAATTTATGTGCCAGATAGTGTGTGAATCAATAGTTATTGTGCTTTTTGATTGGGGTGAAACGCAAGACGCCAAATGTACTTGGATATAAGATGCATGTGCGAAAAGACTTCCCAAATGTTCAAATTAATCCCGAGTCCACCACTGCAGTGTGCCTCATAATAATTTCAATCTTTTTGACCTTTGATTACAGATTAGCCTTAACACCGATGTTTAAAAGAAACAAAATAGAGTTATTTCAAAGCGCCCTTTCCGCGGTCTTGTGTGTACATGTAAGGGCTTCTTTCTTTCTTATGATTCTCTGTGGTCAAACGGCATGAAAAGACCTCACATTTAAATGCAGAAGACCCAATCGGTGATATGAAGCTGTATGCATTCAATCATGACAGTGAAGCTGCTACACAAAAATAAAAAAGCTAAGATCACTAGCATTCTTTTTAACTGTTAAGCATTTCTGTGTGTAATGCGGGCATTTTGAGCCTTTCTATATATGTATTTATCTATACACCTATCTAACTGGCCGTCCATGTAAACGTGCTCTCAGATCATCTCCTTAACTTGGGGTATAGACCAAAATTAGTAAGAAAGGGTAGCAGGCTTCGAGGAATACGAGAGTCTGGTTTTGGCATGAATAATGTGAAAATTTCATCACGTAGGACACCAAATTCATTCGTCTAGACACCCTGCTGCACATACCAGTATACCAAGCGCATACCGGTATGCGCCACAGGTTGTTGACACTTTACACCGAGGAACGGCGAGAACAGACATTGGCAATATAAATGCGAGGGTGTTAAGAAGTATCAGTATCGGCAGCGTTGGCCCAAGGAATGTAAAGAATAACTTTTATGGTCCCAGCAGGAATTGAACTCAAGCATTCTGCGTGGAAATCAAGTATTCTACTGCAGAGCAACACCACGCCTCGGAACTGCTTTGGAAAAGAACCTTATGTATAGGCGTAATGTTGGTCAAACGACAATAGTGGTTACATTGCTGTCCATCTAATATTATAAGCATTGCATGTACACTCAAATGATACAATCTCCACGTCGGGTTCGCGTCCATTGTAGTTAAGCACCACCCATTGAATTTGGTCTACGTAACACCAACCAGGGCTACCATCCTCGCAGCCACAAGCGCTACATTTCAGTTTCTGGCCATACCGCTTCTGGCCATACCAATGTTGCTGTTGGCATTGTTACGCAAATGTAAATTGTAAACTTGTTACCTAAAACATGCGTGACTGTTCAACATACGTGTCCGTACGTGCAACATTTGTACACATGTTTAGTGCCGTATCGTAATGTTTCGCCAAACAAAAAAAAATATTACACTACAGTCGCCTTACCTCCGCATACTTCGCATGACATCGATTTTTATGGTACGTGAGATCTGTCGATTTTTTTTAACTCTTCCTGGTCTTTCAAAATCAATATCTTCAGGCACCACATGTCATGAGCAAATAACGACAAAAATCCAAGATGGAAAGTGCGCAGAAAAGTAATAATGAGAAACAGACCATTTCCTGGAGAAAATTTGTGTGCGGTAATCTAAATTCACCTAGCGATCTATGGTGTACAAGCCTGCCCTGATGCAAGGTTCCATTTGGTTTGCCTACCATTACAGACAATCTAGAGTCGTATTTTGGTGGCAAAATTCAATCTAGTAGTAGTGATGTTGCAGCAGGTGGGCTTAACCTCAGTGGCGGAACGAGCGACTCATTTTGGGGGCGCGATCACTTAAAGTAACACCAGAGCAGAGTACGGGGGGGGGGGGGCTGAGTTTTGACTTGTTTTAGTAGCACAAAAGCCCCGTCATAGCATAAATGCTGTTAATGTATGCTCACAGTGGTCCCACTCATTTGTCCTGATTGGTAACAGGAGGGAGGGGGGTGCTGACGCAGGCTTTGGGGGGCATCACTCCTACCCCCCCCCCCCCATTTTTAATCCTGCACTGCGTAACCTGACGTACATAGCCAGCAACCTTTCCGCCTGAGTATCGCATGAAATGTAAGGGTGTGTCCCCAAGTTTTTAGCAGATTCTGTGTGCCACGCAGAACAGCAGTGACCAATTGCTGGAACTATCGTTCTGATCGCCAAGGACCGTTCGGGAACACCAATATCTTTAAGCTTCCAGTGCCTTGGACCACATGCTTGCAGGTTGAGGACCATCGCATCTTTTTCCCTGCCAAATTTCACAATTTTATGTGAATCTTCTGAGAAGCTTTATTCTTCGCCCATGCGACCGTTTTCACAACTTGGACAGGAAGCTGGCTGTACAGGGTACGGAGAGAGAGAAAGGGAAATAACATTTATACACCCGGCGTGTAGGAAGTCTCTAGCCTCGCAGGGCGCGGATGTTCCCTATCTTAAGATTACGGCTATTAGACTCCAATATTCTCAGAGCATAGACCCCGAGGATGTTCTGCTCCCACTAGACGACAGTTACTCGGGTGCCTCCGCGCCCGTTAGACGGTTCGTCGGCTCCTTTTCTCCGTTGCTTCGCCAAAGCCTCCTCAAGCCGCTGGATGGCACTTCGTTGCACCTTCAGGTCTTCGGAGCGTATCCACGCTCTCACCTCTTCGGGATACGTGGCATCCTGGCACTGCCCGTTCCCACTGTGCATAGAACGGTTGCGGAGGACAACATCGCGCTTTACACATCAGCAACCGAAATTAATATAGCAGGAGTTTAAGAGAGCGTGCTCATTCCCGATGCTCTGCCAAGTACACCGACTAGAACGGTGCTCAGAACTGAAGAAATGGTATATAATGTTCATCCCGTGAGTGCTTCTTTCTTCCAAAATGTATCGTAAAACATTGCGTAAGCACAGTCTAAGTACTTCTTGGGTAATACCTCCTCCAAAAGTCACACCGAGGAAATGGGTCCTGTTTTCTTGAAATCTCACCCGATTCCACTTCTAAGTAGTCGGGTGTTGTCGAGGTGAACTGAGGCCAGTCGACGTCCTCGCTAGGTCTCGGTACGCTACGAGGTAAAAAAACATGCTAACGTCAGCATATCGTTAAATACTAACAAATAGCTTGTAAAATACCAGCACTTAGATTTGTACCGTTCAACTGACTTTCAAGCAAGAATTTTTTTCTTTTCTTTTTTTCAAATTTGAATGAATAACTTGATCTTTGGCTGGTGGATGAATATCAAAAATGACAAATTTGTTAGTGTCGTTGGCATAATTAAATAAAAACAATAACACTCGTCTTTTAATTTATTCTTTTTGAAAATTCACGGTGAATCGTAAGTCAAAGCCTTCTAAGTTAAGCAGATGCTACAGGCGATGCATCTATTTCTATGTATCTCAGATCTTCTTACTTCCAGCCAATTCTTTGCTATCGTATTAGACATCGCTGTTTTGAGGGCATCAGTTTCTGCTGGTCACCATATTTCTTACCATTACAGGCTTTTGTCATGCCCTATATAAGAACAAAGACCCTCAAAGCGATTTCAAGTAACCCTCTCATGTCGGAGCGCAGAGCTATACCAGTAGATCCTCATGAGTGCACGTTAGCTAGAACATAGCATTATTCATTTTGAAGCCGTATTTCTAAAAATTACTGAAGCACAGGTACCCCACAGAAGTAACATACTTTATGTAGTGCTTTATGTGTAGGTGTTGAAGCGTATACAAAATTAGCCGATTATAAAGCATACTTGTTCATTCTTAAACGACAATGAATTATAATGAACACGTACCCACTGTAGCTTGGCTCTCTTATTTTAAGCATACTTCTTGTGAACAGTTCATGAAGTCGGGGGTACCAGATACGTATATTTACACTGACTTACATCTCGAGGTGTTTTTTTTATTATTGAAAGTTTTCACTCGAGCTCCCGGTACGACTTCAATTAAATTATTTTCTGACACAGGAAAAGAAAAACTATGTTCCCATCTACTTCAAATTTGGTGAATAGCGCATTGCCATTGCAATGACAGACAGACAAACGGCACAGCCAACTTACCCAGTCTTAACGAAAGATGTCAACGTTTCCACCATCAGCCTGCTGACGGCCACGTCCTTGGAAGAAAACTTGTTGGGATGCCTCAATGGTACTCCGAACAAAAATGGAACATCATCAAAATGAGTGCTCCCGAACCACGCGGGCCAGCGACTGAACGTTGGCCTGTGGCTGAACTTATAAAAGAAAGACTTCATGGGCCTGTCTCCATAGGACTCAGCAAAAAACACCACCGGACAGTTGATGAAGACGTCGCCCAGAGCCTGAGCTAAAGCAGCTCTGACAGAACCAGCACGACCATCGGTGCTGTTCTCCAAGTAAAATCGGGCGACTTCGTCTCTAGCTGACCTAGGGAACAAAAAAAGGACATCCTCCAACACCCGCGTTGCGGACTCCTTCGACATTTCGGGAGACGAAGTTTTCGGGTCAAACAACGCCCTCCGGAAAGCCATTCCCTGAGAGAAGCCAGATTCAGCGGTCACACCGACCAGGACATCGACCGGTAGGACGTGCCCACGTGCAATAGCCATGACGGGATCCATGGGAACCAACTCGTCTCGGTCCCTGGGCCAGAAGGTGTAGTAGGCTTGCTTGAATATCTCGCTTTCGGCTCTGGCTATGGTCTTTGCCTTGGCGTCTCTAAGGCAGCGAGCCACCACAGGAGCAGTCCGTACAGACGAATCACTGCATGCCAGAGCACTGGTCAACATGAGCGCCCTTACGTAGCTGGAACCTGTGCTCAGCGGGTCGACGAGCCAGTTTGGAGCGCCACCGATGAGAACCGCCCGTCTAATTAGCCGACGACTCAACGGCGAAATAAGATGGAGGCCGACTGACGTAGCCCCGGCATCCTGTCCTGCAAGAACGATTTCTTTCGGGTCACCGCCGAAATACTGCACGTTGCTTCGCAGCCAGCGCAGTGCTAGGTGTTGGTCATAGAGGCCCATATTTCCCGGAATGTTCGACACATTGAGACTTAGAAAGCCAAACGCACCCAGTCTGTAGTTGAGCGTCACGACTACGATGTCCCCCGATGCGGCCAGCGTTCCGCCGTTGTACACATCCATAGTCGAGGAACCACCCCTGAATCCACCTCCATGGAGCCAGACAAGGACGGGTTTTAAAGGACACGAAACGTTCTTTTCCAGCCCTCCGCACTCCGGCGTCCAAACGTTCAGGTAAAGGCAATCTTCGGAGCTGACACCATCGTCCACCTGAAACCAGGGTAGGTCTTGCAGAGCGCCGTTGAGCTGCATGCACGGCGGCTGAAAATCATTGGCGACAACCATCCGGCCCTTCTGCTTGGCTCGCACGGGCCTCGAGAAGCGCAGGTGACCCACGGGGGGCTCGGCGTACGGTACGCCGAGGTACGCCTTCACCGTCTTGCCCATGTGTGTTTGCGTCAGGCCGTGCAGGGCTGCTGTCTTGGTCACCACGAAGTCTCCGGAGTTCGCGTCCGTGGTCGAGACCAGCAAAAACAACATCACAAAGGCGCAGTACAGAAACGTCGCGCAGACGAGCATGTTGCAGCGGAGTGGTTGAAACGACCGGACACCACCACGTGCGTCTTTTTTCTCTCGTTCGAAACCGAAAAGGGGCGAGTCGCGAGTGAGGTCGCACGAACTGACGAACTCGCTAGTGCGCTCATTCGGGGCAGCGAAACGGGCGCAAACGCCTTATCGTTTTTGCAGCGCTCTTTAAGACACGGTTGGACGTCGCTCGCGTGGAACGCCCGTGCAGTACGCGCGTTCACAAAGCCGCTGTCTCCGCCAATCTGCAAGTCAATCGAGACCCTGGAGGATGAAAGGGAAATGACGTTCGCTCGCCTGCGCCGAAGCGCAAGCATGCGTTTAGAGGCACAATGGTGAAGAAACGCTTTATCGGCACATGCATTTGCTCTAAATATAAGGGTCTGTCATTTCGCTTTTTGCTCCACTTTAATGTTCCGAAAGCGCTTTGGGGCGCTGCTAATGCATCGAAAGTAATTACCCTCCCGCGCACGAGTTTCTTTTATTTATGAGAGTGGAACTCCCGAAAGGAGTTCCACTCTCAGCTCGGAATTACTTTTTGAAACAGCTCATGCTTGACTGGAACATGCACGTCTGCTCAACTATTGTCAATTCATATTTCCATGAGTAATAATTATTAAACTCTAAGATTCGTTGACGTGCCCGCAATCGCGATATGATATCAAGAATAGTGGTAGTTTCGGGGCTAGGTTTTACTACATGCCCTCTCACTTTCGCTCCCATTCGAATATGGTACCTGTGGTGGGAAACTGAATCCCAGCCCATGGCCATAGCCGTAAACTACGCACGCTCCGTTACTAAGAATGCTGGCATGTGCGTAGCTTATATACTATTTTTTGTTGTTGTTGTTACAGCGAAAGCTGTTTATGGCTGGGAGAAACGGAAAACCATGCGGCAGCGGTGTCACGAGCGGTGTCATTGGCTGTGTTATTGGTTATGTCATTCGCAGCGTCGAACCTAAGAATCCCCGCCATTGGCTGATTTGTGAGTGACGTCGTCTATAGGCACCGTCCACTGACCAGAGGGAGTGGCGTTGCTTACAATGCCCGTCTCAATGTCACTGACATTGACCGTTAGGGTCACGCAGAAAATAGACGCGTGCACGCGTCCTCCGTCTATCACGGCTGCAATCCGCCATGTGATGTATGGCGCGAGACGCGCACATCACGTTCTATTTTTTACTGACCCGTCTCAATGTTGCTTTTTTCATCCGCCAGGCATAGAGTTCTGGCGCTGCAGTCGGATCGGAAAGCTCGATTGCACGGTGCCTATCCCAGCCATGCCGCCGAGCGCGCCTGCATCGATTTCTCCGGAAACCTTCCACGTGGGCATGCCACGGACAACTCCAGACGAACGCCTACAGCGGAAACAGCATTGTGTGGACAGGCGCTTGAAGTTGTAAAGGAATATACCTACTTAGGGCAAGTAGTAAGCGCGGAGCCAAACCACGCGAGTGAAATAACTAGAAGAATAAGGATGGGGTGGATCACATTCGGCAAGCATTCTCAAATTGTGAATATAGTAATCTACTACCAACCCTCAAGAATAAGGTATATAACAGCTTCATCTTGCCGGTACTTAGCACACAGCAGAAACCTGGAGGCTTACAAAGAGGGTTCAGCTTTAATTGAGGACGCAGCAGCGAGTGATGCAAAGGTAAATAATAGGTGTAATTGCTTGATATGTGAGGTTTAACGTCCCAAAACCACCGTATGATTATGAGAGACGCCGTAGTGGAGGGCTCCGAAAATTTCGACCACCTGGGGTTCTTTAACGTGCACCCAAATCTGAGCACACGGGCCCACAACATATCCGCCTCCATCAGAAATGCAGCCGCCGCAGCCGGTATTCAATCCTGTGACCTGCGGTAAATTATAGGTGTAACCTTAAGAAACAAGAAGAGAGCAGAGTGGGTCAGGGAACAAACCAACGTGAAAAGTATCGTAGTTTAAATCGAGAAGAAACATACATGGGCTGGGCACGTATCACGTCGGCAGGATAACCGCTGGTCATTAAGGGTAACTGACTGAATTCTCCGAGAAGGCAAACGCACGAAAGGGAGACAGAAAGTTAGAGGGGCTGATTAGATTAAAATGTTTGCAGGTATAACATGGCAGCAGAAAACTCAAGACTTGGTTGTGTGGCGGATCATGGGAGAGGCCTTTGCTCTGCAGTGGGCGTATGCTGATGGCGATGATGCATCTCACACCAGTAGGGTATTCGTATTTTTTTTATATCATTGTGACATCGCGTTCTTTAACACGCGAGAAAGTCCCGCCTTTTTACGTGTACCTCTAACTCTAATCATTAGAAGGGGAGGACGCAATTGACCTCCGCCGAATTCAAACGGGAGTCTTTCCCAATCTTCAAAGATTACACAAAATTTTTCCAACGCTGTATGGGCATGCGTGTCCGTGGAGTGGCGGCTCGCCATCGCTCTACCACATTTCGTGGGGATGCCTAAAACGACCACCAAATTTAGATACCTTTTTAGGTCAGTACAAGCTTTGTAATACTTTCGAGCAATGGGAGGCACAGCTCGCCAGCTCTGACCCGGAGGTGCAGCTTGTACTTCTGCGTCACGTCAGGCAGGTGGATCAAGATCATGACCCCTGTCCCAAACCCTTGCAAATAAAGTTTTCCTTCCCTCCTTCCCTTCTTTCTTTCCTTTTTCCTTTCTTATTTTTTCTTTCTTTCTTTTTTCTCTTTTTCTTTTTTTCTTTCTTGCTTTTTTCTTTCGTTCTTTGTTTTCTTTTTTCTTTCTTTCTTTCTTTCTTCCTTCCTTCCTTTCTTCCTTCCTTCCATCTCTAAACAGCGTCTGCGCCTACATGAAACGCTGATGGCGTGCCCTGTCACTTTCCACAGTGTTATACCATACGCGTGCCAAATTGGACTACGTCGCGTATAGTACTACAAGTGCAGAAGCTCCGCCCCCGTAGCTTTCCCTTCAGTGCCTAAAAAGGTTGTCGCCGCGTATAACCTAACCACTCTGTCTAGTAAGTAGGCCATAATAACATGCTTTCAAAGTTGTGTTTTCTGTTCTTCCAGATGAACAGCTCTATTTCCTTGATCGGATCCGCGAGCATTCGCTCAAAACACACCAGACGAATGTGGGGCGACTAAAAGTCGTTTGGTCTCATCACCTTTTTGATAGCGTTAGCGGAACATCCACTTCCTGACAACTGCGAAATGTGCTTACCTCTATCTCATTTACTGGGAAAGGAAAAATATTTTCGCCCCACTGGAGGCCCCCTTTTTTTCTGTTTGGTCTTTCCGCGGCACTGCCGGAACTATTGCTGTTGAAGAAACAAGATTTTTTTCGCTACAAGCGGAAGGAAAACAGCCTTGCTCATGTGCGACAGGAGAGGACTGACAGAATAGCTGCTCAAGTGGGCAAGCACGGTGGTAAGAGGAAAAGCGACACTGTTCGGCACCACATAGGGAGTGATAAATCACCAAAATTAAGACGCAAAGCAATAGTTGGAAAAACATTGTATTTTTGCGTGTAATATTATTTGGTAATTTGTTTGTCTGAAAGATATACAGTGAATGAGCAAGGTGGTTGGTGCCAATGCCACGCATTGGCACCAAAGTCTCCTTACATACATTTATTTAAAAAAAAGATCCTTTTTTATTATGGCTAGCAGGAACATGGTCTTATAAAGCATGGATAAGTGGGCTTGTTGCAACGACAATAATAGATAACTTGAGCAGCTGCACGAGTTCAATCGGTTTGCTACATACAAGCATGACTTGAAGAATAAAAGCAATTTTCTCACACTATGTCAACAAAAAGAGTCATCTGCAGCGCCCTATATCTCATAAAAAAAGACATGGAATATACCATTTTCGAGAACAAGTTATGGTCCTAAAAGTCTTAAGCAGATGATGTGAAGTTTTCTGAGTTACCCAAACAAAAGGTATTGCGGCTGGTGCGTTGGCAAACAAGCAGAGAAAATAATAATTAGCAACCCCAGTCAGCGTCTTCAAATGCGATCAAGTAATCTCGAGTTCTTCTCTGTGATCAGTTTCAATTTGAGATTTAATGTTTGGTTTGATTAGAAGTGGATTTTGCTTTTTATATGTACATGTAAAACATGAACTATGCTAAGTACTTATGTTTTCGTTATGCGTATCATTTTACGCAGTATTGTTTTGCATTTTGTTGCACATATTTGGCCTCATTTCCTTTCTTTCTTACTTTCTTCAGTGTTTGCCGATTTTCACATTGTATCTAGAGTTATAAGTTGCCACTAAATTTGCTTATGTTTTGTTTGCCTGCATGTTGCTTGCTTGAACTTTGTATGTTAGTTTGCTTGTATTTATTTTTTTCTACATGACCACGTGTCTGCGGCCAAACTGATTTAGGGTCAGGAATCTCGTAAAACTTTTTAGCAGCTTTTAATTCCTATCCTTTCATTTTTTTCACTTTTTAATCTTATTTGCATTATGTGGTGTTGACCATTGCCATTGTATGAAAACATGAAATCTTTGTAACTGAATCATTGTCCTTTAACACATTTGTTGAAAAACATTGCTAATTAAACTGAAACTGAGTCAGCACACCGCGAGGGGGTCACCTTAGCCCAAAGCTCCGCCTCACTCACAAGATGGCTCTGCGGCGTGCGCCTCTTTCACCTGGCTGCGTTCCCTGCTTACGCTCGCCCCGAAAAAAATTGTGACCAGTACGTCTTGAGCGGAGAAACGCCACGCGATGCGTTTCCATCGTGTACGGCTTCGGTGTTCAGTAGTTCTAAAACAGGCCGCGGGATGGCGGCCTTAGCCCAAGTTCCTGGTGGCATACTTGTCACCACCCCGTTATAAAGGGGACGCTCATAGCATCCATCCATCCAGCATCCATCCATCCTTCTTAGAAAACAGCAGGTGGCCAAACCAAAAAGAACTATCGGTTAAGAAGAAAGTGAAGGAAATGGACACGGACATGTGGAGAATGGGCATGATCAAGTAGTCCGCACTAGAGATCTGTCGAACTTTTAAGCAGGAAATTGCCAAGGAAAGGATCTATGATAATACTCGGGGTAGTTCTCTACTGTTTGAGGCCAGGACGGAAGTACTGCGAACCAAGACATATCGGGCCAAATACGAAGGGGTAGACACAGTATTCAGTGCGTGTGGAGAGGAAGAAGAAACTGCCGAACACTTGATAATGTTTTGTAAAGGGCTTCACTATATAGTTCAGGATGATGGCGCAGAGTTTTTCAAAGCACTGGGGTTTAGGGACCGGGAGGGCAAAATAAACTTTAAGCGGGTAGACTTAACTAGAAGGAGGTTATCTGATTGGTGGCTAAAGTCAAGGCACGAGTGAAAATTAAACTCTTCACTGCAAAGTACGAATCCTCAAACTCACTTTTTAAGGAAAAAAAATAAATATAGTTTTTGGTTCATTAGGTATTACGGCTTGGTGGCGCTAGCCACCGCCCGATCTGAAGGGTACGGCCTTATCCATCCATCCATCCATCCTTCCAAGTATTTAGAAGTACCGGCAGTTCCAGCACCACGGGCCCCGGCAGACGGCCCGCGGTGCCGTGCACCGGGGTCCCACGGCGAAAGACTACCGAACGCGCCGAACGCCACCAGCAGAAGAGACTCGCTTAATTCTCTCATGCCGCCACCAAGCCCTGCCGCCAGGGGTCACCGCGTGCGCTACCAATCTAACTATGATGATGATAGTGGTGATCAACGCACGCGCACACAACGCCACCTACCACTCAATAGTCGTGACCTCGAAATATGGCTTCTGCACAAGACACCTACGTCACCCGGCGCAAAGAACTTTCCAGGGGGTGTCAGCACCCTCCCAAAGTTTTCGTATATCAATGTACAGTCACGGCCGCTGGATCAAAAAGCACACGCTTTTTCATTCAGCGACCGTGGTACAGTAAACACTCATATATTACTGCAAGGAGAGGTTTTACTTTCGTGTGATACCAATTCCTACGACGGATGGATCATGCTATTTTTTTTCAGTATGCCATGGTGCATGCGTCCTTCCCCAAAGGTAAATTCACGAGACGCCTCTTGAACTCGGGGGCTTTCGATTAGGCTTTACCAGTTTTCTCGGCTCTTACCAACACTTCACCGAATCACAGGGAGCAGTGTAAGACAGTGAAAAAGGCAGACCACCAGAGTTTTACGTGCCAAAATATCGACACAATTATGAGACACGCAGTAGGGGGGGGACGACTACAGGTTAATATAAACCAGTGCAGGGCCAGTCAACCGTGCTCAGCCCTGTTTACCTCCCCGCCTTACATTTTACCATTTTACTATCTATCTGTATGTCTATCTATCTATCTATCTATCACGTCTCAAATCGAAATGCGGCCATCGTTGACATGAATCCAACCCATGGCCACTAGTTTAGCAGTGCTACATCTTTATTGCTACGCTAATAATAGTAGCTGTGGTGTAACATGCCAAAACCACAACATGGGCATGAAGTGCGCCGTAGTGAAAGGCTCGCAAATTTTCAACCACCTAGCGTTTTTACCATACGCCTAAATTCTAATACAAGGGCTTTCAGCATTTTTTGTCCTCCATCAAAAATTCGATCGCCATGACCAAGGTCGAAGCCGCAAACTTCTGGTCAGTGGTCCGGAACACTAAATGGGCCTTGCGACGTGTCTTCATCGGCATTCTGCAGCGAGCACTGGAGTGTTTGTGTGGGTAGCGCTGAATACTGAAATAAACGCAACTACAATTGTCCAAAATGGTACACGGTAAAGGAAGTTATAAACACTTAAACTTGAAAATTCCAGCAGACGGCGAAAAAAAATTGCCCGCAGCTTCCCTCGAGGGAACACTGAGGAGGATGCGGAGCATATAATTGGTTAACGGGGTGTTAAAGTGCGACTTACTTTGGTCGATGGCTAAATTGGTTAACGTGGTTGTGAAATGGGGTGTTAAATTGCGACTTACTTGGGTCGATGGCTAAATTGGTTAACGTGGTTGTAGGAGGGGGTGTTAAATGAGTGAACACGTACACACGTACGCGAAAGGGCGGCGCTGGTCGAAGGGACGTCGATCATTGTGTTTGTGGATTCGTTGGAATTCATTTCACCGCGACCTTGGACGTCGACGCGCCGTACAAACCAACCGACGAGCGGCAACTGAGCGAGCGAGCGCCGACCTTGAGTATATATACAGCGCGACGGCGCATGCTTTGTCAGCTGTCGAATGTTCGAGAAGGGGGAGAAGCGCAACGGCGCATGCGCGCGCGTCAGCTGCCGATGTTCTCGAAGCGCGACGGCGCATGCGCGCGCGTCAGCTGCCGATGTTCTCGAAGCGTGACGGCGCATGCGCGCTACATTATACAGCTAGCGAATGTTCGTGAAGAGGAGAAGCGCACGCGGTGTGTAGAGGAGGAAGGGATGCACAGATGGTGGAAGAAGGAGGAGGAAGCTTGCGGACGGCGCCGCACTACAAGCCTCGAGTATTAGATGCTCCGCATCTAAAAAATAAGAGCATCCCCTCTCGTAATTCACTTTCCCACTCGCGTGAAAGGCCAGTTCCGAACACTGGGCGTTTCTTACATGGACACGCCGGAAAACTTGCCTTCGTAGTGACTGGCAGTTGTGATGCGAGCCTAGCGTCAGTTCAAAATTGTTTTCAAGATTCATATTTAAAACTGAAATCATTTTGATTGATATGTGAGGTTTCACGTCTCAAAACCCCCGCATGATTATGAGAGATGCCATTATGGAGGTCTCCGGAAATTTCGACCACCTGGGGTTCTTTAACGTGCACCCAAATCTGAACACACAGGCCTTAGCATTTTCGCATCCATCGAAAAGGCAGCCACCGAAGCCAGGATTCGATCCCGCGACCTGCGGGTCAGCAGCCGAGTACCTTCTCCACTACACCACCACGGCGGTGGGCTAAAATCCTTTTGTATCTTGGGAAGCGCAGGGAGTGACTATCATATTTAGCACACAGGGGTATCGCTGGGACCATATGAATGTTACAAACTACCCGTCGTGTCAAATCAATCAAAACGGTCGGCCAGTGCCATCGTACGCCCGTGACAATCTTTTGATGTCAAAAATAGCCGTTGTGTGTCGCTCTAGTACGAAGCTAGTGTGGTTTCTCAGCTGAAATAAAATTAAAACAGCTTTTGTGTGTGTGTGTGTGTGTGTGTGTGTGTGTGTGAGTGTGTGAGTGTGTGTGTGCATGTGCGTGTGCGCTGCCACTTGCGCATTCAATGGTTCCAGAAGAAGGAATAAAAACAACACGCTTAATTTGTGTCGCGGCAGCTACTATACGTGCCAAGTTACAACGGCGGGTCAACATCGGGAGTTATCGTTGCCTCACATTCACCTTGAACTCAAAAGCCTTCAACCGTCGTTCGTTGACGCGACTTCGGATTGAAGGTCGCGAGTCCCTTTGTTCTTCGCGACAGCCACCTCAATGTCGACACTTATTAGCTCTCCGTGCAAAGTAGTCATTATACGTATGCGTGCACTCATGGCGCCGGCCCAGCTTTGAATGGTGCTGCTCGGGGAGGAGAGTCCCGCACCGGGTGCAGCCTTGCCTTTTGTGCGCGCGTGTAATTGCGCGTTTTCCGCTGACCAGTCCATCCATTTCCGCCGCTTGAATTCTCGGCCAAGATCGTCATCGCCGTATACGAGGTCCGAGAGGTAACGCCTGCCACAGCCACCATTTTTAGCTCGAGTATCATTGCCCAAAGAGCAGCGTGGGTTCTCGGGAAGATGGGGGGGGGGGAGGAAGGTGTCGACGAAATTACATTCTCCTATTTGTACTTTTTTATTTGCTTGGATAGTTTATTATATTGTAGCAACTATTGTGGTCTGCTACCTCAGCCGTAGAGCTTTGTAGATAAATGCCGGCGAAGAAGACGAAAAAAAATGAAAGCAATAAACTTTTTCGTCGTCATTTATGCACGAAACTTTACGGCTCAGGTAGCAGACTGCAAAAGTTGCTACATTACGCGGAAGCAAACAAAAACCAGATTGCCCACTCTTTTTTTTAACTTTAAAGTAGGACTAAATAGAAGCATTTACAGTCGTTAGGGCATTTCGCCGGCATAACTTACAAGGGGTGCACAAGGGCATAACGTAAGTTAGTAGCGCACGTGACACAGTTTTCTGGAAGCTTTCAAAGGGACGACTTCGTTCCTTATTTCTATTGATTGATGTGGGGTTTAACGTCCCAAAACCACCATATGATGATGAAAGACGCTGTAGGGGAGGCCTCCAGAATATCCGACCACCTGGGGTTCTTAACGTCGCTGCATGAAAATTCTACGTTTTTAACGTAGCTTTTTCGTCGCTGCAGAAATTAGGAGTCTCATTCTTTCTCTAACCACCACCACCCATCCAAAATTCAGCCACCGCATCCAAAATTTGATCCCGCGACCCTCCTTTCCCTATATAAGAACAAGTTCCACCTGTGATGTCCTAACACAAACAGTTCGACCCCTTCCGGACCAGTTTGACTAGCCTGGCACGATCATGGTATACTCACGGTTGCTTTTGGTCGCACCGTATTCTATGAGCGTTAAATACAGAACCGGTGTTTTGGAACTATTTCGGCCCCCACATTCTGCTGATGCCTCTGGCAAACTGTTTTGACGATATTTTGTTAGGACATTCCGACGACCATATGCGCGTGTGTGACGGGGAGAGGGTGTGGTTAGTAGGGAAGGAAGGAAGGAAGGAAGGAAGGAAGGAAGGAAGGAAGGAAGGAAGGAAGGAAGGAAGGAAGGAAGGAAGGAAGGAAGGAAGGAAGGAAGGAAGGAAGGAAGGAAGGAAGTTTATTTACAGTAAGGCAGAGAGGTCGGCCTGAGCGATAGTTTGCTCTAGCCTGCTACTCTACGCTGGGGGAAGAGAAAGGGGAAATGAGAGAATAATGGATGACGATGGTGAGATAGAGAGGTGAGTATGTAGTGTTCTTTCTAGCTGAGACACATTTTAGAGCCGCGCACATAGTCCAGTTGTTTCTAAAACGGTAATAACTGCTCTTGTGACCGCAGTTGCACTGTTGGTGTCTGGCCAAGGGCCCAACATGGTCTCATCAGTTAATGACCTACTGCGATATTGTTCAGTAGAAGAAATCAGTGTTTGTCGTTCACGTGCGTGTGCTGGGCAGACACAAAATATGTGCTCAAGTGTTTCTGGCACATCACAGTGTTCACAATTTGGACCGGTGTCACTGCGACCGATGATATGCGCGTAACGTCTAGTGTACGCTACACCAAGACGAATGCGGTGGATCATACTTGTGAGTTGCCGTTTCAATTTAGGAGGCATGCGGAACCTCATTTCCGGGTCCCATTTGTGAAGTCGCTGGTGTCGCCGTTCCGGTTTGGTCCAGTGCTGAAGTGTGTAGCTGCGCATCACGCAGCGAAGCAGGGCGTTCGTGTCAGCTCGTGAAAACGCAATGCGTACTTCAGGGGCACTGCTTAAGGCATTTTTAGCTTGAGCGTCTGCCTCTTCGTTTCCCATCACGCCGCAATGAGCGGGAATCCACTGGAAAGTTATAAGATGGCCATTTGTTGAAGCAACCTGAATAAGTTCTGTGATTTCTATTGCCAAGCTGTAATATGGACCTTGCTTCATGATGCAATTAATGGTTTTCAAAGCGGGTTTGGCATCACAGAAAATCGTCCAGGCTCGAGGTCGCTCTCCAGAAATAAACCTTATTGCCTCTCGGATAGCGACAAGCTCTGCGGCAGTTGATGTGGTTTTATGGTCCACTTTGAATCGTCGAGCGATATCCATGTCTGGGATGACAAAGGCTGCGGCGGAGGTGTTTAGCGTGGTGGATCCGTCGGTGTACACGTGCAGAGAATCACTGTACGTTGTATAAATGTGATATAGCGCCAGTTGTCTGAGGCCAACAGAAGAAATGAGCGACTTCTTCGTAATTCCAGGTATCGTAAAAGAGATAGGTGGTTTATGCAGAACCCATGGTGGCACTGCAGGGGCATTTGGCGGAGAAAACCTTGGTGGTATAATATTGTCATGCCGCAATATTACTTTTGAGAAACTGCAATCTGGGTGAGTGGCAGGTAGTACTGACAGTAGGTGCTGTCTGTGTCTGCTCAGTAATCGTAGGTGAACTCTAAGTGGCTCGCAGAGCATGTATACACTGATGGGACAAGCCCGAGCCTCTGCGATTGTCCCATTTGTTGAAGTGCAGCGTGGTAGACCCAAGCATCTTCGTAAGCATTGAGCTTGAACACTCTCGAGTGTCTTCACACAACTAGGTCCCATATTGTAAAGCACCGGCATGCTGTATCGAATGTATCCCACAAATAGAGCATTGTATAATTGAAGTAGCGATGATTCTGATGGGCCCCATCTTGCTCCTGCTACGTGGCGAAAAATGAGAGCAAAGCTCTTCAATTTAGATTTAAGTACGGCGACATGCCTCGTCCACGATAGATCTCTGTGTACGACAACCCCAAGGAACTTGTGGTGCGTTACAGCAGGTATCGCTGTCCCATTAATAAATATCGGGTATTGCGACATATGCTTGCGCGTGAACGCAATCACTGTGCATTTGTCGATTGAAAGAGTGAGCCCCTGACGTCGTAGATATTTGTATGTGATCGTCACTGCACGCTGTAGTCGAGCTCGCAATTGCGGACGAGTAGTTCCGGATGCCCATATGCATATGTCATCAGCGTATGCAGTGATCTTCACCGTGCTGGGAAGTTCTGCTGCTAGGCCGATCATTGTGACATTGAATAGGATCGGGCTGAGAACTCCTCCTTGGGGAACACCACGATGAACCTTATATCGATCGGTGTCTCCGTTACTTGTCGTCATGTAAATGGTGCGGTCCCTAAGGTAGCTAAAAATCCAAGCGTACAGTCGTCCACCGATGTCGAAATCTTCCAGCGCATCAAGGATCGCATAATGCCGCACATTATCGTAGGCACCTTTAGTCTAAGAAGACCGCCGCCACTAGTCTGCGTCGGCTTCTTTCCTCTTCAACGCTGCTGATCAAGTCGACCACACCATCAATGGCAGATCGGCCTCTTCTGAAGCCGTTCATAAATGCAGGAAAGGAGTTGTTGCTCTCTAGAAGCCACTAATCGTGCCAGTACCATTCTTTCCATCACTTTTCCGACGCAGCTGGCTAACGCGATCGGTCTGTAGGAGGAAAGTGCATAAGGACACTTCCCCGGCTTGAGCAGTGCAATAATGCGACTGCATTTCCAGTTAGCTGGGACTTCTCCTGACTCCCATGAGGTGTTATAATGGGATAACAGGATACGTCGTGCTTCTGTATCAAGATGGTTGAGTGCAGCATACGTGATTCCGTCAGGTCCTGGTGCCGATGATCGGCGGGAGGCAGAAATCGCAGCGTCAAGCTCATGTATTGTAAAACGTACATCAAGGCGCTCGTCAGACGATGGAGGTGCAATGGTAGTAAGAAGCTCATTAGTGGCAAGATCATCAGTGGTGTCCACGATGAGGCTACAGTAGTCACTGGCTATCTCAACTTCTGTCCGTCCCTGATGTAGAGCAACTGCTTGAAATGGTTGATGTTGTTGGGGAGTTGTCTGCAAACTTCGTACCACCCGCCAGATCCTAGATAGAGGTTGCCTGGGGTCCAGAGATCCACAGAAATTTCTCCAACGTTGCCTGTCAATCTTGTCAAGATGCCCAAGAACATGTCGTTGAGCTCGACGACAGGCGGAAAGGTCTGAAGGTGACTTCGTTCGTCTGTATCGGCGTTCGGCATGGCGACGGATTGCACGAAGGGCCTCGTATTGGGAGTCAACTGCTGATATCTGCATCGGTAGGTTAACCTATTTGGTTGTGTCACGCAGTGAAGAAGCAATGATGTTTTCTACCTCGGATGGATCAGTCGTGTGCTCACAGCCAGACTTGACAGATGCCTTGAACAGTGTCCAGTCGGTCTGACGGATGTAGCGTGTGTGCGTGCGGCGAAACCACCTGAACCGAACATAGGTTGGAAGGTGGTCACTGCCGCGAGTGTCCAAATCTGTGCACCAACATGCGGAAGACAGAAGGTTTCTGGAAACGAAACAGAGGTCGAGGCAGCTGCTGTAGGACGCACCACGAACAAATGTAGGTGATCCGTCGTTGAGTATGCTTAGTCCATAGTTGTATATAAAATTGGCTAAATCCTTTCCGCGATAATTCGTTGTAGTGCTACCCCAGAGAGGATGATGTGCATTAAAATCGCCGATCACAATGTGTGGCCTTTGTGCTGCTTGAAGAATGGTCCCCAGGTGGAAGCAGTCCATCTGTGCGCTTGGGTGTATGTATCCTCCTATTACGTAGAATGTTCGCTTTTTATGTGTTATAGTCAGGCTCACGTAATCATTGCTGGTATGCGACGCGACTTCATGTCTCAGGAATGTCAAATCACGGCGTATACAAACGAGAACTTTGCTCGTACGTTGATCACTGCGGGACCAAATCTGGATATATCCAGATATACGAAAAGGTGAAACCATATTCGGTTCACATATAACGATAACAGGAAATTTATATTTAAAAACCCATTGTCTGAAGTCTGACAGACGGCCACGTAGGCCACGAGCATTCCATTGCATAACAAGCGACTGGCGCATGCGTTCTTCGAACATCAGTGCCATGTTCACTTACTGAAGAACCAGTAGAAGAGGCTCCAAAACCTCAAGTAGCTGCACAGCCGCCTTAGCAGCGGGAGTGTTTAGGCTGCTGAGAATCTTACGCATCGAACCCATCAAATTTTTAAGCATAGCCTTGACATCTGTGTTGTCAATCTTCTTGTTTTCTTCATTGGAGGTAGGGGCACTATGTGATGATGGCGCTACCGTAGCTCTTGACGGTAGTGAAGGCCACTGAGTCTCCGACGTGGGGAGAGCCAATGACTGGTTACATTGTACTTGCGTGGACTGTATTGGCATTTGAGCATCTGTATCCTCCTTTCTGGCCGACAAAAGTAGGCTAGGAGGTGGTGAGGGCACGGTTTTGTGTGTCGAATTCGATAAGCTATGAGCACTGCTGCTTCGTTTGCGTCGATGTCGCGAACGATGTTTACGGCGCCGTACAGCCCTTGCAGCTTCTCTGTGAGTGGAGTGGTCTCGAACCATCTTTTTCAGGATACTAATTTCATTCCTCATTTTGGGACATTCCTTTGATGTTGCGTCGTGGGCGCCTGAGCAGTTTGGGCATTTGGCCACAGCATTGCAGTTATCACCATCATGAGGGCCACCGCAATGCTTGCAGGTTACTGCACCCTTGCAAACTGCACTAACGTGCCCAAATTTCATGCATTTATGACATTGCAGAGGTTTTGGTACGTAAGGACGTACCGAGTGCCTCACGCACCCAACTTTTACATGTGTGGGTAACGTCTTCGACTGAAACGCTACTTTAACACATCGCGTGCGTCCAAAGCGGTGGAAGCCAAGCACGGGAGCCAACGATGACAGCAGTTTCTCGAGACTCGAGTCTGTTATCTCCTCATCCACATCGTATATAACTCCTGTTGTCGTTTCTTCGTCGTACGCGGAGAATGCGCGAACCGGAATATTTCCTAGTCGAACAATCGCTTTCAGTGTGTCCATTAAGGCCTTCGTAGTGACCTCCACGGACAGTATGTTCTTTCGGGTATTTATGCGTATTTCTACGACTTTCCCTGGAGCGATGAGCTCAAAGTACTCTGTCAGGCTCTGCCTATTTAGAGAGTTCAAGATGTCTGTCTTCGATGTCGGCACATACGAAATGGTGTACGACCGCATGCTACTCGCCTTTGTCTGTGCTTGCCGGCTAGTGGGCGATGTCCGGCTGATTTTCCTCTTCAAGCGTCGGCTTGGTACGACCACGTAGTCGCTGTCCGAAGCCATATCTTCAACGGAGGAGTCATCGGAACTGTCATCGTGGGCCCCGCTTGGGTCGGGGTGAGAACTTGCGTCAGACGCACTATGATGTGGTCGGCCTGGTCCCGGTTGCTGGATGGGGTTTTGATCCCCCATTCTAAGGGGGAACGCTCCTTCGAGGTGTGTCGATTATTGAAAAAACTTGGTAAAAGAATTAGGAAACTCACAGAGCTCGAAGCAGAGGCTGTTCTCTGTGACAACTTCTTCGTGTGGTTAGTACATTTTAATGAAGCAGATTATAGGTGCACAAAAGGTTATGTGCTAAATTTCACAAGCGTTTGTGAAGTGTTGTTGACTTTAGGAAATTCTCCTTTTTCTTGCCACCCGTTTTGATCATGGTTTGTCTCACGTTCTGTCTTATGTATGTATGTATGTATGTATGTATGTATGTATGTATGTATGTATGTATGTATGTATGTATGTATGTATGTATGTATGTACGTACGTATGTATCTGTAACCGAGCACGTTCTCCGTTGATGTCCTTGTCTTTTCTCCTCGTTTCTACCTGTCTCTCTCTACGTAAATTGAAATAAATGCAAAAGTACTCCAGTATCCTATAAACAAGAACTTCGAAGATCTTCTAATATTGCCATAGCAAAGCCTAAGACGTTGGCCTTGAAATTAAATATTATTTCTTTTGTTGTTTCCTCGCAAGTCGTTTTCAATTGCTTCTTTTTAACCATGCTGTTTTGGCATCTGTTAGTCATCTTCTTTCTAGCAACAAGAAGTAATTTTTATTTTTGTCATGGGGTGCTTTCATACGTTATTAATCGATGCACTTCTACAGCGGAACACCGCTCAAATAGCTGATTTTGTTCGCCTTAAGAGCGTAGGCTATCGGAAAGCACTTTCGGGCTGCACAACTACAGGCTGCTGGCGATCCTCTCGCCAGTGTCACACATCTTCCAAACTCGTTGCAGCCACGTTCTGCAAACTCGGAGAAATGACGCGTGAAGCGATAGTGAAGCCAGGAAACGAGACAAGCTGTCATCGTCGAGCTACGCGATGCGAGTCACAAGTGTCACCAACCCCCGTCGACTGACATGCGCTGAAAACAGCAGCCTCTTTTGTTCAATGTCAAGGCAGTCAATGCGCTTCTTCGTGACGTCACTGTAATACAGACAGGTTTTCATGTGCACCTGGAGCGAATGACGCTGTCAGAAAGAAGCCGAGTGGACAGAGCTCAGTACACGCCACTCTTCGGCAAATGCCCGTCTCTTGAGACTGGCTATAACGCGTGCTTTTGAAACTTTGCCGTGAACGCGTGCCGTGGATTATTACTATTATTAGATATACTATCAACGTCAAGTGAAACGCGAACAGCTTAGCACGTGAATGAAGCATCAGCAACACTATAGTGCGCGCCGTCCAGTTATCACCGCTGAAAGCCGCGCACATCTGGTTCGGCAGCACTGCTCTGTCCCCCTGTATTTTTTGGGTCGATATCTTGTTCTGACATGGTAATAATGTGGCCTGCGCAGGCGCGTCGTTTCAGATATCAGAGTTAGGACATATGCGAAAATATTCTTCCGTGTGGGGATCACTCCGTGCTGCCTAACCGTGTGATGACTGGACAGCGCGAACTATAGCAATTATAATGCTTGTTCGACGCGTTCCGTTGTGCACATTTCATTTGACACCCATAGTACGCATAAGGAGACGTTGGCACCAATGTGCGGCGCCCGCTACAACTCTTCTCTTGCACAACAGTTGTCGCCGCAAAGTTGAGAACAAAGAAGGATATACGAAGAGAACGACACATCGCTTTGAGCTTGCTATGTCTCGGGTGTAGAGGACTGATTTGAGCATAAATAGTGTTAGGTAAACGACATTTCTGTGAACAGCTGTGTACAAGGTTGCAGTATTTGTCGGTAGACTATCCTAAATGATCGCAAAAGGAATTGTGCACTGCCGAATTGGTGATGGCCACTAAGCTCGATGCATTATTGCCATAACGTCACTAAACTGAGATGTAAGAAATTATAGCGCAGTTTAAGCGGTACTTTACAGTTAGTACACAGCGTGCTATCAGCCACGGCAAGAAAAAACAGTGACAACGAATGAGTACCCAGTGACATAAAGGGGGACAGTCTTAGTAACTTCGATGGCTGAGGTGATCCCGACTGCGGCGGCTGCATTTCCGATGGAGGCGGAAATGTTGTAGGCCCGTGTGCTCAGATTTGGGCGCACGTTAAAGAACCCCAGGTGGTCGAAATTTCCGGAGCCCTCCACTACGGCGTCTCTCATAATCATATGGTGGTTTTGGGACGTTAAACCCCACATATCAATCAATCAATCGATGGCTGAGGTGTTGCGAAGCTATGCTTGAGTGTCAATTTTGTACCCAACAAAGGCAGCCGTGTTGCAAATCGAGCGAAATGCAAAAACACTCGCGTAGTTCGGTTGAAACGTTCTTCGGAGAACCATGGGTGGTCATATCATCAATAGAATACCGTTTATACCGCGTTCGTGAAGACCGCATGGTGGATACACCAAATATCGACTTCACTTTAAACGGCACCATCAGGCCATCTTTTAATCAATGCCTTAACAACAAAGAAACGACATACGTTATCGTCACCACCGGCAACGGGGCTTCCCTCACTACGGCAGGGGGCAGTTGACGGCTTGAAGCGCTAGTACACGAGCTCCATCGTGAAATATTGTGCACACGCAAAGGCGAAAACTGTCACGACACGAGCTTTCGGCGAGCTCCGCGGGGAAAATCCGTGCGCCATTTCACGCGCCGCAAACTGTAAACGTAGTAGCATCTGCACGCGGCATTCCGTAAGATACACCGGGTAGTCCCCGCAGCGTGCAAGAACGGTGGTGCGTGGCATCACGAAGTAGGCCTGATAAAATGACTCCTTCTGCAACGACACTAGCCCCCGTATTCTAGAACGTCCCTTCGCTCAACGCTTCACCTCCACTTCAGAAAGTAGATGACAGCGCCTCTGTGGGCGCAGCAAGTAACTGCATATCATCGATAATCTGCGGCGATTCTCGAGAAGCGCTGCGTCATTTTCAGTCGAGTGGCGGTGCAGTGCTCACCGTCGTCAAGTGAAGGATGAAATTCGAGTCGAGAAGCGTTTGTGAGTGCGGGGGTCAGCGGCCGTCGCATTGAATCGCTTTAGCTGGGTATAACCGTGGTACAACCAATGCCACCCAGAAGATCATCAGGCCTGCTTACTGCATGCCGCCATGACGTCACTCGTTTTGCCCGAGCGAGCGCCCTCACGGTAGTCTGAATCCAATGCCACAATCGTCTCCCGTTGAAAGATAAAGCGTTCGCGGCAAGTTTTACATGTGTAACAGCTCTATTCTGCCTTTGGGGTAAAAAAAAAAGCCCTGGTTTTAAAAATGTATTGCGCTCTAAAGCATTTGGAGGCTCACCTATGAGCCATTTTTTCCGCAAAAAAGTAAAAGGATGTACGCGATGGAACGTGTGGTCGATCTACAAGAGCAAAATTTGATGGACCCACAAAGTTACAAAATAGCTTAGGTGAATTTCATTCATTATTTATTCACACACACACACACACACACACACACACACACACACACACACACACACACGCACATACACTATGGAGAGTAACTGATGATTGATATGAGAGATTTGACGTCCCAAAACCACCATATGATTATGAAAGACGCCTTAGTGGAGTGCTCCGGAAATTTCAACCACATGGGGTTCTTTAACGTGCACCCAAATCTGAACACACGGGCCTTAGCATTTTCACCTCCATCAAAAATGCAGCCGCCGCAGCCGGGATTCGGTCCCGCGACCAGCGGGTACCTTATCCACTAGACACCCACGGCGGGGGCAGGGAAACTGTTCCTACTCATTCCTATACTCTTTCGAACATCTGTCTTCATAGGCACGTAGTTATTGAGGAGAGTTTGTGCTGCTACCACAAGTATATTATTCAGCACATTATTAGGGTCAGGACCATTGCAACAGAAAACATTTTTTTTTTCGTTTCACAAAAAAATTTTGTGACCAACACAAGAAGTGGCTCCCTCTTTTGCTCTTGGCACTCTCACAGTGGTGCGTAGTCAGTCATATAACTTAGGTTCTGAAAAAAATGTTAGGACTGGGTCTATATTAAACCGTGTAGCCCCCGTGGGCGCTTTTACTTCACTGCTGGTTCTTGGATCGGTATACTTAGGTAGTGATTCTTAAATATTCCGACTTGAAGTAGAAATCACACCTGAAAATTAATTAAGAAAGCGCTTTGCGCTTTACCGTAAGTGTCCACACACATCTAAATTTCAAGAAAAGAGAAGAGCAAGAGGGAAAGGAAAGGCAGGGATGCTAGCCAGTTTCGAACGACCGGTATACTATACCTACACTGGAGATAGGGATGAGGGAGTTTGAAAGGAGGAAAAAGGGAGAGATGAGAGCACGCACACGTGTTGGGCGCAGTAACCTACAAAAGCCCCAAAAGACGCTGTTTTATTCCACTGGCGTTCCACTGAGTGATGGATGCTTCCTTGGCTTCTCAGAAATCATGGCGATCGCTAGTCATATTTCTACTCGAGCGAATGAAATGCTGTTTTTTTTTTTTAAGGCGCGCAGTACTTTGAGAGCGCTTCGAGCTGACATGTCCCCATGTCCAACAAGATCTCTCGTACGGCATCCATGAGAGAACGAAGCATAGTTATGACTTTGCTATCTTTCTTATGTGTGTCATCAGCGATTCGTGAAAACCCCTAAGTGGGCGTGGTCTTCTGACGTTCTATGGTTAACGGACGACTTGGAAGAATACGCCATTTCTCTGTACAGATGTTCCTCTCCGCAATAAAGTGGTATGAATATCACCAAAAAACCAAGTGAGCGGAAGTGATACAAGTCCACGGCACTAATCGGCAATAGCAAAATGTTTACCGACCCTGAAGGAAAAATACCCGTTTTTAAAACGTACTGCCGTGGGCGTTTATTATTTTACAAGCAGGGCCTACGTCATAAAGTCAGCACACATGACACTTGACATCTTGGAGCAAGAACGGAACATGGTGGATATGGTGCCATTGGAACCAATTAGAAATATGTAGTATGGACACACGTACCTTCAGGTCACGAAGAATGCGAATGTCGACGTCAGCTTGACGAACCACACACTGCCATTTTCTTCTTCGGTTTTCCTCCGGAAACGAGAACACTCGCAACTTCGGTCCTTTTGCCGCGACAATTCGCAACGCAGCATCGCCCAACCGTTCGAATTTGCAGCCGTAAAGATTGCGAATATCCAGTGCACAAAACACATAACATATTCACGCTGCAGTTCACGGACACAGAAAGAGACGGTCTTCTCGAGTCGCCAACAAGTACGCCAGCACGCCACGAAAATGTTTGTCGGGCTTGCCAATCACTGTCTGTCGAGCGACGAGAGCAAGCGTAGGCACGCCTGTGCAGCGAAACACGCCGGCCACAACGGAGTGACGTCAGAGGCCGAGGCAGACACAGCGAGCAGGCCTGAAGCTATCTAGACGGCATTGCTCTGACCGTAATCGAGAGCACGGATGACGTCAAACGATGATGCGGCAATAAAGTAGCGTTCACTCTGAAGAGCATCCAGTCACATCGATAAATCGCACCACCGGTGAAAGCCCCTGATGATCAGCCTGCACCAATTTTAGCAGAGAAAAGATCATCACTTGTCCCAAGCCAAATCAGAACGAGAGGTTGCGAGATAACGGAGGAGAATTAGTTTAAAGCGTGGCCGCCGCGATTAGCTACACAGCAAAGGCACGTCGCTGGAGCGAATCGAGAAAGCCACGCTTAAAACTGCGGACGGCGTGAAAGTGAAATGTCGCAATCATGGCCGCAGCTGTCGTGCATAACAGCAGCGTTGAAACGCTGCCGACGTTGCGGTCGTCGGACATGCAACCATGACTGTACGCAATAAAGCAGACGTGGTGCACGCGCGCGCGTCTCCCTTCTTGGGTGACCATGACACAGCAGATCCCGAGACAGCCGGAGGACTCGGTGAGCCCGTCACTGCGTGACCGAGAGCTACAGCGGTGAGCCCTGTTGGAATGAACACGTGAGTGCGTGGTCAACAGCATGCACTATCCCCGCCCCGTAACGTGCACCCTCGTCGGAAGTATCGCACATGCCCAGCACGTGCTCAGTGATACACTCTTTCCACCTCGGGCACCACGCCATGCATATACGCTTCTTCGTCATCTGCTAGCCGCATTTTTGTCGGCCAAACTGGCACATCTTGCATTTAAAGTCGATCTAGATTAAAGGTTGGTGCGTGAATGCAAACTTTAGTATGAAACTGTTTATATCTGAACTGTTTGATAAAGAAAACGCTGGCTGTTACGGGGCGCTGATAGTGCCGTCGGCCACGCGCTCACCGCTGTATGCATTATGACCACGGCTCTTGTCTTGTGTCGCATCGTGGGCCCGAAAACGCCCCAATATGCGTGGGCTCAACGGCACGACGGACCACTGGGCCTTTGTGCAGCTTGGATTAGGTCAAAACTGGCACAATCTTTACTAAGAAAAAATGACATCGCCAAAATTTCAATCGAGAGGTGTAGGGCACAGTTGCATAGTCAGGAGGTGGCGCACCTAAGGTCCCTAGATGAAACAAGCTTCCAAGGTAGCGACACCCTCCCTTTTCCTCCTCGCTTATTTGCCTGAAGCGCCCCCTAGAAGGTTGAAAACTTTCATCCAAAAGCGAATGTTTTGGTTCTGTTGCTACGGTGAATAGATGTAAATGAAACAAAATGGAACGAAATAAGACGTAGAATAAGCAGTCACCTTTATGAACATAAACGGCACAACACAAGAGCAAGCGGGATGTGCGTTACTCAACCGGCAACGTTGTGCAGTTCTATACTTTACACCACTAGCCATGGCGTCTCGCGTAGTACATTTTAGTTCCACGGCCGCGGTGTTTCGTCCAGTTCTAACTAGTCCACTTCTCCGATTGTGGTTTGTTCGTGCTGTGACACAGTGAACGTGCTTCTTGCTGGATCCTGTAAGTGGCCACAGGGCGGGACGTTGTGACGATTGATTACAACCGGCTTGTGCACACGCAAGAAAAAAAAACTACGACCAGACTGGTACGAACACTCGTCCAGCAGCACTGCGATGACGTTTTTTTTTTAATGTGCCCATTTGGACAATCGTGATGCCAAGTGATTCTAATGCGGTGCTGGGAACTTCCTGAAAAGTGAAAGTTCTACTGGTGAGGTGTCTCGAAGCAGCGCGTTTCGGCTCAAGCGGGAACTGGTCAATAGTGAAATGTTTGTGAAAGTGCGTTGATTACAACCTACAGCTGCTCTGTATGCGTGCATACCCACATGTATTTGTACCAACTGGCATGCACTACACACGCATTGGACGCGCGCCTGGCGTTTCATTAAAACCGACAAGTGAACTCGCTTCGAAGATCCACGTCGACATACGTTGACGGAGTTGCACGAAAGCATTCGCGTGAAATGGTTCATAGTTGCACTTCATGGTGCGCTTCATCTCGGAAAGCACGAGGTAAGTTGAAGAGAGCGAAACCATTTTCTGTGGTTTACGGCAACGCAGCATTGCTGAAAAACGCAGATGTTGCATTGAACGAGCATGGCGAAACAATCTTGGTCGACTTGGCGCACACCGAAACGCTCCTCCTCTTTAGTTTATGTTCTGGGTACGATTTTGTCTTTGCTCACGGCGAGAATCCGGCTGGAGCCATATGCGCATGCGTACTCGTTTTGAACCTTTTGCATAATAATAAATAACACCACCAGCCATTCGCAAGATCACGTGCAAGTAATGCACCAATTACAGACGCGGATGGCAGAAAAAAAGAGTAATCGAGAGAGTGAGGAGGACGGCTCGAGAACAATGAGTGACGCTACCTTGTTTCATCTAGGGACCTTAGGCGCACCTACCCACATAAGGAATGTGTGTGTGTGTGTGTGTGTGTGTGTGTGTGTGTGTGTGTGTGTGTGTGTGTGTGTGTGTGTGTGTGTGTGTGCTACGTAAGCGGCGATTAGCAGCAGCGCCGTGGAGGCTTTTATTACAAAATCGAGTTAAAAGCAGAAGTGTGACACTCCTACAGCATAAGCGTTTTGTGTGAAAACAACGAACACTGTGCTGCGCGGCAGCTGAAAACTGCTAATATGTCTGTCAATCGGCATCCATGATGCTGTCTACCAGGCTCTGCCACTCAAGCCACCAATTGGCTTTGGCAGGCCTAGTCACATGTACTGTTTTATTTGAAGAAATAAAAGGTATTATTATTATTGTTATTATTATTAATAATTTTATTATTATTATTACAAGAACACTCTTTTCCGGTTCGGCACTGTGGCCGCCAGTAGATGGCGTACCGCTATAGGTGTCGCGGACAAACCGTCTGGCACGCACTGCGCATGCGCGGGAAAGTTTATTTTCAACCAGATAGCCATCACAACAGACTAGCCGGCAAACGCAAACTATTTTCGCTACATATCGTTAAGCCGCGCCTTTCCTTTACTTCACGTCTCCCGTTCTCCTGTTGCACGGGGTGTAAATACAACGCGCCGTGACATTCCTGCAGTGTCAGCCCTTGTGGTGTTCCCACATTTTTACTGGAATGCGGAGTGCTGAACGTGCCTTGAGCTAGAAAAGCAGTTAAGAACAATTGTAAGTCGGAAAACGCAACTGCGGGAAAGCCAACTTACAAGAGTTTTCAAAGCCCATGCTCACTATTTGGCAACGTGTCCATCTGCTATGTTAATCGTGTCCATCTGCGTTGTCCAAATCTGCGGCCATCCTTATCACACCTTATTTGTTTTTAAAGATTGACCCGCTACGGCGGGTTACGGCACTCGAATGCCGAGTGCTGATCCAGAGGTGAGCGAATCAAATCCTGGCCGCGGCGGCTGCATTTTCTACGAAGGCGAAAATTCTTGGGACCCACGTACCTAGATTTAGGGGCAACCTAAAGAACCCCGTGGTCGACATTATCGGAGCCCTGCCTTACGGTGTGCCTTATAATCATAGCATGGTTTTCGAACGTTAAACCCTTGCAGATATTCTTTTCAGAGATCGGGCTCGGAGAGAAAAGGGTGCTTCCTAATGAAAAGCAGAGGCGGGCCTCGTTCTCGAAGCCGTCTGACCCTTCGTTAGTCTTCCCAGATAAGCTTGGTAGCGTCAACCATGTTAAAGAGAAAGAAAATCGATTCCACTAGTCTACGAGGTATAATGGGATGTTGGGTAGTATTCTAGAACGAAGCGTCGTATTTCTTTCTGGAAATGAGTATACGAACACTGTTCAACATAATCAGGAACTGCTGTCGTCATAGCGGAGCGTGCCAGCTTGACCAACGATTTGTGCTTCCTCATGAGCTCACAAGCTTGCTTTTATTAATTAGAAATACTGAGCAAAAATTGAAAAAAAACTGACAAAACTTCAAGATTCTATACTTCGAAGGTCTGACTGTTTCAATAAACAGTTAATTTTTTTCCGCATTTTGGAACAGCTAGCTGCATTTTTCATGGGTGAACCGCGCACGAAGACAGCACGCTAGCCGTGACGTATGCAGGGAGCGCGAGTTCCTGTCCTCCTGTTGACATTCTCCACCACACCTTTCATCCCACTCTCCCCCTTCCACAAAGCTGATGATTTGTCCCAGCCGTACAGTGCGTAGAATATACAATATATTCTGCGTGTTATAAGCAACCGACACTGACTAGAAGGGCCGATCGAGCTCTTTTGTGCCGCGTCAGCATTGTCGACACTGGCACAGAGGGATACCGAGAAAATGAAGCGCTCGCTGAACACATTGACAGGCTCAAGCGTCTCCATTTAGGGCCCGTTTTTGGCGAACGCTTCCTGAGTACGTCCATAATTACCCGTGACTCCCTTCCTTACAACTACAAAAGAAACAGGAATGTGCTCTGACATGTCTACTCTCTAGACTGTGTATTCTGGCGCTACCATTAGATCTCGTAGTAAACTGCATTGCCGGGTGCACAAAAGCCAAGGTCACAGCCTCGGCAGTGCGTCTTTAGGGAGCTACGCATGCTAACAGCCCAGAGAGGACCATGACGGAACCCAGAGAGCCTTCAGTGAAAATGTCTTGGAGTGGTTCGAACTTCGCTACCGGTGCCGTTGTATATATAGCTCTGGGAACTGTAGGGGAAGCTGAGCGGATCGAGAGACGCGGGTGACGGCTGTTGGCTCGCCCGTTTCAGGCATGGGTTACGTCACTAAACGTCACCTCCTCTAGCTCACCGAGCGGCCACTATAGACATGGCAGTTGGTGAAAAACGCCAATAAATTAAAGTATGTTCCTATAGGATTCGTCTAGAATGAAGGTTGTCTTTGCCGATTTGAGGGCCAAGTCTTCCAACTTAGTAGAAAATACAGGCGGAAATTTTTTTTTTGTTCGACATCTCTGAGTTCACATGTGAATGTCAACACTAAAATACACAGGGTCTCATACGCATTCACCTAAGATTGCTCAAAAGCCATAGCCATCCGGAGTGGCTGTTTTACTGCGCACTTTGTTAGCCTTTAATTGTTTATTAACCAACTGCACAATCAATTTGGTTCGAGTATTGCTGCACAATTAAATTCAATGATTGGCTGACTACTGACTTCATTTGCTTTATTATCATGTCTATTGCATTGTAATGCTCCAACACTTTTGCATGAATCTCGCCCCCCTAAACGTGACGTGATCTTTCCGGTATCACTCATGTCGCAGCTTTTTTCGCATTCAAAGTGAAAAAAAGCTAGATTGATGAGGTCACGTACACATAAGCATGCTGTCTTAATAAATACTTTATCGTGCGTCTGAACGAAAGGCCTCTGCCACGATTACCGAAACGTGAGTTCCGTTTTTAATTTCGCAAATCACAACAATAGGCGGACGTGTGTGGAATATATATCTTTATTCAGAGCGCTGCAGCGGTAGTTTCGTGATGCACAAACAAAAACTTCGCGGCTCCCGAAAAAACCGGCCTGTATTTATTCAAAAATATTAACGCCTAATCCCTCTGGATCACGCTATTCCTCAAGCTTTACGTTAAAAATAATAAAAAAAAACATTCATATACAGAGTGTATACGCTTCAACCATGGCGAAGCAGCAACCAACACTCAAGAAAGAAAAAACTTTTGACTTTTTTTTTTGTAAGTCTCGACCTGCCGCTTGTTACTCTCTTGAAAAAGACACGTGAACTCTCTTTGGAGGTCATACTTCTTTAGGAGAGGCGTGGGTTATAAAAAGGAGTAAACGTGCCTCTCTAAGGAGAGTCATATAACTGGGGAGCCAGGAGCTTCTGAGAGAGTAACGCATATTTTTTTCACCCCTTTAGAGTGAGTAAACAATGTGGTTGAATGGGCTAGCAGGTTGTGCATACTTAAGGTTAACCGCGCAAAAATAACACACGGCGAACAGGCTGCCAAAGGCCGCCTTCTGGATGCATTTTAGAATGCAAGAACACCTCTCCAAAGTTACACTCTAAAAATAAAGGCGATTATTTCCTCCCCGACTAATCTCAGTGCGAAATTATGCGGTTAAAGTTAGGAAAACTCGTAATCGCGCAAACGCATGAACAAAATCTCGGCCACGGCGGCCGGTGCATGGGTGGCTGTAGCCCTGCCCCCCCCCCCCCCCTCTTGTTGACCCAAAAGCAAGAACAGTCGAAACACCATACATAGGTCTCCAGCATCCGTGAAGGAACTCGCTTGTCATGGGTGCCCCTCCCTTTTCCCTAAAAAAATCCTGGCACCCCCCCCCCCTGTGCGGCCGCATTTTCGGTGGAGGCAAAATGCTTCAGGACCACGTGTTTAGATTTAAGTGCACGTTAAGGACCCCCCCCCCCCCCCCATGGTCAAAATTCCCGGAGCCCACTACTACGGCGTCTCTTATAATCATATCATGGTTTCAGGCCATTCAAACCCAACGATTATTATAGAACAAATGCATGCACGTTATGACGTGGATAGTTTGACGATCCTCGCAGGAGACAGGCGCAGATCTTTGTCGCTGCAGGTGGCAATCCAGCGCTGCTTGTAAAGCCAGAGAAAGGCCGGGACGAGTGCAATATTCCGGCAATCGAGCAACATTGCCACTCATCCAGACCTGCCCAAGGCTAATCGATTGTCGTCGCTCCTCCCAAGTGGTGCTTGTAACGATATTCGGCTCCCCCTCACCTAAAGCAGGAAAATAATAAAAAAAGAGGAACACGATCAGATGAGTCCTGGCGCATTCACGGGATACATAATTCATGAGTTGATTCCGCGAACCTTAAGTACGCGCTATACTACGGACGCGAAAGAAGGCTGGAGCGATATAAGAAAATTAAAACAAAAAAGTCGGCGGGGCCGAACGCGCACTCACTCGTGTAAGTGAAGCGAACACAAACTACTCCCAGTATAAAAAGAAAGTCGTCTGCAAGCTCTCGAGCCACCGTCGAACGATATGCGCCAAATGACATGACGCACGTCCACGTGGGTAATGGCTGTCGAATGCAATGGCTGCAAGAAAAGGGAGAGGAGGCATGGTTTCCAGCCAGCGGCTGCCTGTCGCTGGCGTACGCGCAAGCCAAAAAGCGATGAAATACGATCGGTCGCCGCCAAGCGCTCATTGTTTACACCGCTCATCATCGTCCCTGGAGCGCATGCAAAATACCAAAGCGAGGAAAATGCGGTGCTGTGACGTTCGCTGCGCCTAGTTCCGATCGCCTCTCAAGAGCTGCTCGAGTTCCTTTCAATTTATTCTTCACTACAAGTCGCTACAAATCGAGAAACTCTGTCGTGGCAGTTAACTCAGCGAAACGCCAAGCGATTAAGAAAATGCGAAGCTTGGATGAACAGGTACAAAAAAAAAGTGGCGTCTTGCATAAAGGTTGCGATTGAAGTATTGCAAGAAGAGTGCGAGTTCACTGCAAAAATTACTAGGCCCTAGGTATGAAAAATGGATTGAGGAACAGATGGCAGCTCGGCGTGTATACCGAAGCATCGCTCGAACAAAAGTTACGTTGAGTGCGCGCAAGCGGCACACATGCAGGCATTACGTTCAAACCAGCACCGTCTTTTTTCGCTGCAGTTACGCCAGTTAACTTTGCTTTTGTTTTCTTCCATCACGTTTTCTCCGGAAACCGTGAAATGGATGCAAAACGTCGAGAAAAGCACAGTTGAACAATGCCGCGATAAAGACTAACTTGCGAAACAACCTCCGGAAACGGGCGGCCGCGTGAAAGACAATGAAACGAAAACGCAGGGTAAGTGGCCGCTTATTTCTTCGTGCGTGCGAGCGTGTGTTTTCGACCCCTATACTCCATCTGTCGTACGTGCACTCCGAGAAGAAGGTGCGCGCTGAATAGCTACTCACATTTCTCGTGCGTGGCTTGCGCGCCCGCTTTTCCTGTTGATTCCGGACAAGGTGGCCAGCCCGGATGCGTGAAAGAAGCAGGAAGAGAAAGGCCACGGGAAGGGAGCTTCGCCCGATTTTCTCACGGGACCCGGAGCAGTAGCGAGTCCGGAGCCAAACGGTTCCACGACGGCGTTCCCGTGCCCTAAAAAACGACCGGCTTCTTCCCTCAGCGGAACGACGCCTGTCGACGACCACGGCATGCACCTCACCTCACAGCCCTACCTGGCTAACGCATACGAATATACGGTTGGTTGAATGGAAACGCTGTTCTGGAACCTCAACGAGAATTGAAAGAGGAGGGGGACGACAACGCTGTTAGAAGCAGGATTGGGGGTTCCCTTCAAAGGCTTTCTCGGTCCCGAAAGAATGGAAGCCATCAGGGGGTCGCAGAGCGGAGGAAGTAAGAGCGACAGGAAGAAACGAAGGGAAGAAGCCCAGTCGCACCCTCACCTCCGGCCCCTTTCACCTCTACCTGTTTGTACACAGGCGCGCAGAAAAAACCCCTCCGCTCGACACTCCCCTTCTAGGGTAAAGCACTCTGCCGCTCTGTGGGAGCTACCCAATCATGCGCCGAAGCGGCAGCGAGCAACGAATATTTGGCAACGGATTCTTGCTGTTGAATTCCTTCCCCCCTTGCGAGCTGACCCCTCCCTGCGCAATGTACTCAGTAGCTGCGCCCAGGTGGGAGCGAGACAGCGAACTATTGTTGTCGCGCTGTGAGTGCGGCAGCAAACGACCGGTCCACCGGAGAACGACAATTTTCGGCTCGCCCTTCTACCTTTAGGCGTTGGTCCCCGAGTCGGCGTTCCTTACCTTTTATTTTTCTATAGAGGTGCTCGCTATGGAAGAAGAGACGCGAGGGTAATGTAAGCCCCAGCGAAAAAAGCACTGCGGATATGCAACAAAAGGAGAGCGAGGTCGAACGAAGGTCCCCCTAAAAAGGAACGGCCACGATGTTTCCCATGGAAGCTCTCCTCCTTCCGGCGAATGACAGAAGGCGTAGCGAGGTCGCGGGAAGAACTTGACGGGAAGAGCCAAGTTCTACCCTTCTTACGTTCCTCCAGGTGTTTCGAAAGATGAAGGCTCGCACGGAAGCACCCACTTCGTTTCTCTGAATGGTTTCATAAGACACGATCGTTCCTGAAACGAGGAGCATGTTGACAGTGGTCATTGTCCACGAGAACATTTCTGAGGTGGGCCATAGTTAAAAAACGCTGCAGCGTTCGAGAAGCTTGAAAAGCAAAGTGGTTACGCCGAAGTACCATTGCTGTGCTCTCCGAAGTAGCACAGACAAGAAAATTAGTTATCGGTTGACGCATCTGTTAAGAAGGTTAGGGCTAATAATGCGTGGACGCGCAGCAATCGATTCACCAATCACTGTCAGCGGTTTCACATTGTCTTCAAAGGCAGGGCCAAAGCAGCAGCCACATTCAGCGCTCACTTTTCTCTGTGTGGTGGTATTTTCGGAGAAAATGTGCAAACACTCCGAAGTGCCGATCCTCTCCCCTTCCTTATCTTCCGTCTTGACGTTCAGAATATTCACCAGTGAGACCACGTCCGAGCCCCCTAGCCTATCACTACAACATTCCTGCTACGATATCTCTAACATCGCGGCTCGAAATTTCACCCGCCTAGCCGATGCTGAGTAATCCAAGTACTGCCACACCAACGCACTAATTTTTGCTGAAACATAACGAAACGTTGCAAACTAACTCACGTAGCCTATTCTTACCATCGCAAGTCACTGTCAGGAGAGAAAGAACACCCCCCTAAACTGTGCAGGTGGATGTTTGTCCACTCTACAAAAAACCACTCCAATAACCCGACACAGCTTCCCCATGGTGCCGCTTCTAGGAAGAAGCCAATGCGCATACGACACACAGGACACTAAAGACAGCCGCCGCTCAAATCCTCCAGACCCTTGCCACACCAACGAGTCATGGAAGTTTGAGCAGGTCCTACACGCTGTGGCTGGTTGCAAGGGCGAGTTCAAGGTTTCTACTAAAGATGTCCCACCAAAGTTAGCCAAGTTTCCAAAATAATTTAAGTGTATCAATCCTTGTCCCATTTCTTGCGCGCAAGCTACGCGCCACTTCCCTGAACTATCGTTGCTTTTGTTTTTGTTTTATGCTTGAACTGTTTGATGTACTGTGTTAGAAATCTGCAAAGTGGCTTTCCTGCAAAGTTGTTCTTCAATAGACCATTTTTTTTCACTCATTGTGTTTTTGTTTTCCTTCCAGCCCCCCAATCGCTTCTTTACGAACGACAGGTGCCTCGTTCACCTGAGGGTTAGTTCGAGGTTCGAGGGAAAAGTCGTTTTCTCGTACTCCCGTGTCTTCACAACAATAAGATTTGTAAAAGCACAGTGAGCGATACAAGCAGTCTGTGCACGATTTTTTTGGTTAGCAAACAACTGAGCAGGAAAATCGTTTCGCATATTTCTGCAAATGGTTCCAATCAGTTTTACGCTATGCTATGTTGAAATAGGTGTATTTTATATAATGCCCCCTTTTAACAGCTCTTCATAGAGCGCTCGTAAGGCACTTCGAAACATATAAATTAACCTATTCATTGCGTTGAAAGGCATTTTGTTAGGAACAATCGACCCAAAAACAAGTGTTATTTTCGAAATAGCAAGCGTGCGATACTAAATATTTAAATACGCCATGCCAGTCCCCCTCAGTACTTACTGTTGGAGCAAGAAAGCATTCCCTTCGTACTGCCTGTCTGTGAAAAGCAAATTAGGCCAATTTCTTTTTACCCTTCTCACTTAAAGCGAAGAAAGAATAGGAGTTGTAAAGAAAATCGAAAGACGCATTTCGCACTAACCCGCATTCCAGCAAAGCAGCGATCCTCCACCACGAGTCGAAATGCTGTTTTGATCGCGACGTATAACGAGTGTGGCAGCTTGGGCTAGTTGGTATAGCATGACGATAGTTATAGCGCGAGGACAAAACAACGACACAGAGTGTCCTTGTCTCCGTGTCATTGTTTTGTTCTCGCGCTATAACTATCGTATAACGAGCGCTGTACTGGTTTCCATGGGTGACTGCACGTTGAAATTACACCACAACACAATGCAACTAATACAATCTGCTTTACAAAATTTATTTCAACTTTTGTAGAGCCAATTTTCCTTTTTTGTTTTCACCATCACCCCTTTTTCATATTTAGGGTAGCATACAGATTATCCTGGACTGGTTAAGCTCCCTTCTCTACTATTTATTCTCTCTTCTTTTTTTTCCAACGCTCAGCAGCAGGCCAGAACGTAGATTCAGGCCAACCTCTCAGTTTTTCTACCACAATAAACGTTTCTCCCTCTGTCTATCTCAAATACAGGCTCGATTCGAAACGACTCAATGGGGCATATATGTGAGCTGACGTCCGTCGCGTCAGGAACGGCCTTGAAACGAGATAGCCCTGCTTTCTCGCTGCAGGCCATTGTCTTTCGAAGCGGCTTGTCGCGGACTGTTAGCCTGGGTCACCCGACGCCGCGCAGTCTCGTCGATGAGATTCAAGGGGCAAAAAATGTACAAAACACAGTTTCCACCCTTACGTGGCGCTTTCTCAAGCGACGCTGCCTCCAAGCACACGTGTTCAGCGGATAAGGTCTCTCTTCGCTCCGCATTGCACAACGATGGAACGTCTTGATGGCAATCCCGTACGTTGGTACTTCGCCAGACAGACGCTATGCGATGCCATATCTGACGAGGAGTCGTTGCAGCCCCGCTGCAAGCGAGACCTAGAGTTCATGTAGTTACGTTCAAGTTCACCGCAGTACGGCAGTGCAAGGCGGTGAAGGAAAGTGAGAATTGCTGCAAACGCCAAGTTTTGAGTCACTGCTGAACGTAATTTTGTGGCATCTTCAGGACACCAAGCTTACCGTAATCTTAGGATAGAAGGCATAGCAACCTAGATTTTTTTTCCGACACACGATCGGTTAAATACCTTAGGCCACCGATGGTGGAACGTGTGATATCATGGCTGTCCGCAATAATTTATACACATCTGATATATAGACGTGCGTGAGCTCTCAACTAACCTGAGAACAGACCTAAGTGCCTCGAAGGTTCTGCACATCTCTATTATAAATTCCAGCTACTCCTCTCCGTCAGAAAACTATTTTATTTTTGTTTTGACGTGCTCGATAACTTCGCCGCAATACCTATCTGTAACTCAACAAAGCTTATTGAGGCACTTTCAATATTTCAAAACGCATACGAGATGCATGCCAATTCAGCTGCAATTCAAGCTCTGGTTTCCCTATTTGAATACGTGTGAAACGCAGAAACCATGTTATCGTGTAACAACGTATAATTGATTGATATGTGGTGTTTAACGTCCCAAAACCACCATATGAGACGCCGTAGTGGATGGCTCCGGAAATTTCTACAACCTGGGGTTCTTTAACTTGCACCCAAATCTGAGCACACGGGCCTACAGCATTTTCCCCTCCAACAACCTATAGAGGAGTTTACAGATTTTTTTAGTTATATTTAAAGTACTGTTTTAGCGGCTTTTTTACTCCGTTTATAATTCGTCCCATCTAAATATCAGCCTTAACTTTAATTAAAACCCTAACAGAAAACAAGTTCTATATATCCAGAACTCTTTAAGCTATATTTTATTTACACGCAACCTACCCCGTGTCACATGATTGGACACTAGCAAGGCGAGCTCTTTCAGACTGCTATACTTGGGCCTTTCGGCGTTGCGCTGATAAGCGTATGATCGCGCGTAAGCGATAAGCGAGAGGATGAATAAACCCGGAAACACACATATCGCAGTGTATGTCGGTGTTCATTTCTCCCGTGCGTAATTTTCTAGGCGTAAGTTGGCTTTTCGGCCAGAATATATTGCCAAACGGAAGCTCTTGTTCGTAGAATGCCTTTCTCGCTAAAAGCGTGTTCACCCCTCCACATTCTAGCGAAAGTGCGTAAGCGCAAAATTGGTTTTTGATATATGCCTCGTAGTTTTTCCCTTTCCTCTCGATGACAAAGACAGGGAGAAATGAATTAAAGCAAGAACAAAGGAGTGCTAACTGAAAACAAAATCTATTAGATTTTGGTTAGGGATACCTGGCTGGAAAATTAATTTTTTTTATTTATTTGTTCGTGCATTCACGGAAACATTTGTCCGAAGTGTCTATTCATCGACATATATACACCGATTTATATTACAGGCCTTAAGGCTGAGCGAGATTCCCCGAGCTAAACGTCTGTGTCGTGTTCCTCAAGGTACAAGAAGGAGAGAAGTATAAACTAAAGGGCTCGTGTCTTTCTTTGTAGACAGAATAATAATGGGCACTAATAACAATTAATGCCACGGAGAGTATAGGGGATGTTATTAGTAAAAATTGTTATGTAAATGTGAAGAAAGAAGAGTGGCTGATAGGATGTCGGCGGCAAGTTACCTTTTCGTTCGCTATTACTTTCGTCTCATTTACATTACAAGCACTTCAAGGTACTAGTTTACACGTGCTGTGCGAAGACGTGTTGATAGACGCACCACCATTGCGAGTGAACTGTGTGGTGTGCTTACGCCCGTGGGAATGACCATCACTGAATGCGTGCTGCACAATGTTTCGTACGGCCATGGCATGTTTAATTGCAAGGCTACTTTCTACGTTAGTCATGCTCACTTATAGCGACAACTAATGCGACTAACAACTAATAGCGACTAACAACTAAGTTAACCATGCACTCAGAGCTGTGTGAAGCACCCGCTTAATGTTTTTAAATCACCGTTCATTAGTATCTGGGACCATTGATCAGGAAAATCTATCTATAGTGAACTCTGTGGTGTGCTTACGCCCGTGGGAACGACCATCGCTGAATGCATCACTTCCATTCTAACAGAGAGGAGGATCCGCTCATTTCTGGGCTGCTGCACAAGAGTACAAAAGCCAACATCACGGCCTCGGTCTTGCCGTTTTGGGGTGTCACGCATCTTAACGGACCAGAGACGACTACGGCGGTGCCTAAAGAGTCTTCGTTGACAACTCGTACTGTTGGTAATAGAATAATATCGGGGGTTTAACGTCCGTAACGGCGTAATGAGAGACGCCGTAGTGGAGGGCTCGGAAAATTCAGACCATCTGGAGTTCATTAACGCGCATTGCCACCATACAGTACACGGGCCTCTCTAACATATCATCTCCATCGAAATGCGAGCACCACGGCTGGGATCGAACTCGCGACCTTTGGGTCAGCGGCTGAGCACCATAACGCCAGCTCCTCCGCTGTGGTCAACTCGCACTATTAATGTCATGCGCATGTCAGAGTTGGCGAACCTTGACACCACTAAAAAAACTATTAACGCACGTCCTCATTCAATGGTCAAAGAGGTGGCCTTTTCCTTTCTTTTCTTTTTATTCTATCATCGATATTTACAATCTGTCCTTTTTTCTCTCTCTTTTCTTATTTGTACTTTCAATCCTCAATCCCCTTCCCCGCGCAAAGTAAGTGAGCGATTTTTACATGCCGGCTAAATTCTCTGCATTTCAATAAAGAGTTCTCTCTCCAAACAATGCGATATATAAGCATATATAAACTGTGTGCGCCTACATGAGCCAAATTTTCATTCGCCGAACTCGGCCCTCTTGCACGCATCTGCTAGCGTTTATATTTCACTGTGCAAACAATGCAACCAAGCATCACTCTTCCTGGAATAATTTTAAAACAGAAAAAGACGCTGCGCTTCTCAGTGTCTCTCTCGCTTCCTCGTTTTTCATTTATGACGTCATATGGTCAAGGCCGTCAGCGTACGCAGCTTGAGTCTACAAGCCACTGTCGACGTTTCCGGGCCCTGCTCTATCTTGCGCAAGATGCTTCCTCCGTGTTGCACGTGGACACAATTACGGCAGCCACTGTCTCGCCCTCTCGAAAGCTACCGTCACGAGACGCACGTAATTCACACGTCGTGGGGGCTCTGGGCGCGAGGTAGCGTACCGAAGGTGTCCCTAAGCCACCATAGTGTCGCTGCTCTCCCTGTTCTCTCTCTCTCGACCCTCCTCTTTCACGCCGAGTCCGGGAGGATGCAGCTATGGCGGTAGCAATTCCGCCTGCATTCCTCGCCAAGTTGTCGGCTTTCTTCTTCCCTTCCACGCCGTGCCAGAAAGCGAAGACGATGAGGAGGAAGGAAGACTTCGAGGCGAGCAGGTCGCGCATACCACACGGGACCTAGTTTTGATTTAAATGTCCGTTTCCAAGCAGCTCGGCGGCTGCAGGGCGGGATCCATCTCTGGTCCCTTCTTCTTCTGCTTCCCTCCTCTCTATGTCTCTCCACCTTTCTAGAGCCAAGATGCACCAGCGCAGGATTCTCGGAATCGCTTCGGTCGCTCAGTTCCCTTTCGTGCCGATGAGCCGCGTGTTCTTTTTTGGTTGTCTGCGGCGGCCCCTAGGCAACAGCATTTCGGCGGCCCGCACCTGGAGAACGGGGCGAGGGGTTCGGCAAAGAGGTGTTGTGGATGGCGGCGGGCACTTTGGGGTAGGAAAATAAGCGGCTCCGTCTCGCCCTAACGTTCCGAAGTTCCGCCGCCGGTGTAGCACCACTCCGCCCCGAAGGACTCGCTTCGCTTCGCCGTGTTCCTTTTCTAAGATGTTTGGTTCCAGGGATTGGAGGCCTGGAGAAGTGTGGCGCCTTGCGAGCGTGTAATCTGCAACACGCACTTTGGCGTCCAGCGCTGGGTATTACGAATAACGGCACAAATGTGCAGCCGCGCCCAATATGGTTTGCGACACGGGAGCGCATGGCCGCACGAGTTCAAAGGTTGCGCATGAATTTTCTTTAAACAACTAAATACTTTCTTATTCGGGATGATACCCAAGTGAGGGAACCGCAGTTAGTAATAAGCGTAAGTGGCCATGCGCAATCTGAACTCGTTGAGGCAACGCGCTCCCGTGTTCCAAGTCATATTGAGCGTGACTGTACCTTTGTATCGACACATAAGTATCGACACAAATACTGAAGAACGATGGGACGCAGTTTTACGCAGTCCTACACTAGAGGGACAATTATGGGCAGTCCAATGGGCCCGCGAAGCAGCTGGAAGGCTAGGTCTTTCGGCCTCAACGTGGGAGCGGGCTGATTTGAGATAGGACACTAGCGCAACCTGTTGGACATTAATAAAGTTCTTTTATCCATCCATGCATAGGGTCGTCTGCACATAAAACTGGAGAGGCGATCGAGTTGCCTAGACAAAACGATCCCAGCGGACAATCAGTCCCAAGACAAAAAAAGAAAATAAATGAATAAAGTACGACCAATACACCGACGTCTCATCCTCCTTTTCCAATATTGGCACTCGCCACAGCTGCAGCTGTTTCGCAAGCAACTTCTAGCTGATTATTTCTCTTTTTTTTTGTTGGTGCAATCTGGATGCTTTTTATAGCCCCACATATATACAGCATCTGAAAATCGAATGCCCAGGACACCGTCTCATTACTTGCCCCCCTCAACATCTGCCGTGGGAAGAGCGGCGGTCGCCGATTCTCGGCGAGCAGCTGACGACCGCGATCCTCCAGCCATCTTCCCACGACGTGCCTGGTCGGTGCGCGAATGTATTCCACGTAGCCGTGAATAAGCAAACACAGTTTCTTTTTTCAAGTTTCATTTGCGTGATGGAAACCAACAAGAGATTAAAACAGCCAGCCCGCGCTCGCCGCTTCCATCTCAGAAATCAAGGCACCGAATATCTCCTTCTCTGATTCCGCCGCCCCGCCGCGGTGGTCTAGTGGCTAAGGTACTCGGCTGCTGACCCGCAGGTCGCGGGATCGAGTCCCGGCTGCGGCGGCTGCATTTCCGATGGAGGCGGAAATGTACGCCCGTGTGCTTCGATTTGGGTGCACGTTAAGGAACCCCAGGTGGTCGAAATTTCCGGAGCCCTCCACTACGGCGTCTCTCATAATCATATAGTGGTTTTGGGACGTTAAACCACACATATCAATCAATCAATCTGATTTTGCCATCTGTTGTGCATAATAACAATTAGTTAGGTTGTGCGTGCTGAGACTTCCGTGATAATATAAGGCGCACAACAGAGGAGGGCTTCTGAAATTTTAAATTCTCTGGGTTATTCAACGCACACCGATATCAATGAATACACCGGTCTTACCATTACGTCTCCAGCAACTTGTAAGCGCTGCCAGACAAAAGCCCGCCGTTCTCGGGTCAGCAGTACACCTTCTATATTTCCATGTATGTATGTATGTATGTATGTATGTATGTATGTATGTATGTACGTATGTATGTATGTATGTATGTATGTATGTACGTATGTATGTACGTATGTATGTATGTATGTATGTGCATTCGCCACTGATTGTTCTATGTCTGAAGCCCATGCCTACCGCGTCACGTTCCTGTTGCCCAGTCGCGTACTTATAATAATGAATATTATTTAATAAATTCTTTTCAATACCTAATAACGATTCATACCTGATATCTAATCACAAGTAGAATGCAGAGCTGATCTGCCAATGTGCTCACACACACACACACACACACACACATGTATATATATATATATATATATATATATATATATATATATATATATATATATATATATATATATATATATTAGTTAACGTACCATTCCACTTAGCCCCACTGCTTATGCACGCTTCCTCTCGAGATAAATAATAGCGCGGCCTTTACAGCTTTGCACATGTGAATTAATGAAGCTTCGCTGACCGACTTTCTGCATTAATTCATTCAACACAGTGCAAATAATATAAAGTACATCATACTTTAACTATAGGCCCGGTCGACAATATTCTTTCTGCCACTGAATTAGTCTGCCCAAAGCGGCGTGTAATTAAACGATGCCATCAAACTTTTGCTAATGAGACGTTTTAATTTCTCTTTCGCTACCATTAGGGAGCGTTCGCAAACAGGTAATCGCAGGATTACTGAATTATTTTTGCGCCCTTTGAGCGTATTGTATTTATCGTGACGTGGGTTAGTCTTAAGTTGGTGTTGGTCAAGATGGCGGAAATAAACCACGCGTCCGCAAACTCGAAAAATTAGGTTTGAGCTTCGCCGCATTGCGCTCCAGCGAAAGGTGAAGTACGAGGAAGTTAAAAAGAAAGAGTTGACATGTGCAGAAGGAAAAATACCACAAGCTTGCAATATAGACAGGTTAACGGGTTAAAAAAATAGCTTGCCTTTCATGTGTGCTAAATTTTTCGCCTTGACTACCAATTTAACACTTACAAGGTTACACGCACTCTTTACCATAAAATGCAGAACTTTTTGCGGGTAGGTGCACCCGCGAAGGGCGAGGGGCAATCAAAGCAGCCAGTCTTTTTCGCTGCCATGACACGACGGACATGACAAGTTGGCACGTAATATCCTGAAGGGCGTTTTTTCACGGTATGCGGTACATGAGAGAGAGAGAGAGAGAGAGGATAAAAAAGGAAAGAAGGGAGGTTAACCAGATGCTATATCCGGTGTGCTATATTCGGAGCACGAACGTGCTAGTAAAGCAGGGGTAGCTTATTCTACATGAGAAATGTATTATCTGAGAAATATATTATTCGAAACCACACAGGGAGGCAGATGTGCACCCTAGCCCCATTCTAGTTTAGAAGCCCAAGTTTAAAGGCAGTAGTGATCCGCCATTTTTCGCCGAAAAGCTTCCATACACGCGGAGCAAATGACCTCGGTAATGCGCAGTCCGTCTTTATCCCACGCATGCCGCGCAGTGCTTGATCATCATCAGCTCTGACGTAATCACACCTGCGGTCCCTGTACTAGTGCAAAAAATTAATAGCTGATCCCCCCATATTTTATAGTACTTAATCGCGATCAGCATGCGATGTTAGCGGCACCGACAAAAATACTGAACACCTGCTGGAGGCGCTGGTTCTCAATTTGCCTCATAGAGAGAACTGGTCCATACCATACACACGCACAAATTATGCCATGCAGTGACACATAGCCTACCTTCGTTGCTGAATAAATTGGAAAGGCAAAGATTTTTTCCAGCAATGATACTTCGACACGCAAACGATTTCGAGAATACTTTTGAGAGTATGAATGAAGAAATAAACAAAACAGTTCTCACACTTTCGCATTTTTAATGTGTTTCACCCTCAGTGTTACACTAAACGCTGTATTGTGCATCACAGTCATGTTTATACTAGTGATTTTATTAGTGTTGTAACTACCACTGTTTCTTTTAATGTATAGCAATACATCTTAACATTTTCTCTCACTAGATACAATACACTTTTATAACTATTATTGGTTTTTAAGTGTTAGTCAATAAGTTCCGTTTTTTTTTTCAATTTTATGAAATTGTTTATTTCTTTCCTGGATATGTTATACTGAAAACCTGTATGTATGCTAATTGTTTATTACTGCTGCCATGCGAGGGCCTTCAGGCACATTCAAGCTGTATGACGCATGCAACTTCACCTGACGGACCCCCGAACAATATCTTTGGAAAATAAAAACCTTTCCTATTTGGATACTTACCGACGCATCGCGGTGACTGAATTCTCTGCCAGTTTCTGCGAAAGTGCTATTACAACGCTGTCCGTATCTCTCTACAGGCCACAAGGCAGTGAAATCCCTATTGTGCTTTTTGAGGACGACAGGCTTGTGCGAACGCCTCTGCCCTGTGGTGGAGCTGTACACGCTGCAGTGAATTCATTGCCTCTCTCTTTATCCTTCTCTTTCTCGTCCTTATAATCCCCGGCACCTTATAATCACCCAGTGTACGATTGCCAACCAAAAGTATTTCCAGTTATTCCCGTCGGTTTGTTTCCTACTCATGATCCCTAAATAAGCGAATACAAAAATGTCCCTGACTTCAGGTAAGCTTAACTGTGTACAGTTCTTAAAGGAATGTATATCCGTTTTTACATTATTTATAGGAGAAAGGAGATGAGGGGAGATCTGTTTAAATGCCCCTACAAGTTTACTGTAGTACACCATAGGTTTGAGAGGTCCCAGTGCGGGTTTCAAAACGTGGTGAAGCAAACTTCACAGAAAGCTTTATCTGTGGTTATATGAAATGGTCAAAAGCCAAAAGTATAGTGTATACTCGACTATATATTTCCTTCTTGCAGTAAAATAAAACAAATTATCAAACAAATTAGTGCTGCTAATATTTTATTGTATTGTTGTAAATATACAGAATAAATTATTGGGGCACAACGCCTACATTATATTTACGCTACACCCTAGCACAGGTGAGTTGCCTATGTTTCTTTTTATTCTAGTTTATGTACCACTTCGTTCAGCCACCTAGGTTATACATACACACACACACACACACACACACACACACACACACATAACTTCTTATGCCGCAAGTCCTGCGTTGAATATTTCCTTTACTCATGTGAGTCGGACATTAGGCGTCTTTAAGCGGGCACGCCCACGTTGTAAGGTTGCATCAAGTTAACCCTCATTGATACTTTTATTCTACTTTCCAATTACAGCCAATTTACTTTTCCAGAAGTAATAGTGAAATCAGTTGACACTCAACTTGTCTTTTCTTTTCATGCTAAGTAATATTTAGCCAAATTGCTTCAGTTGTAAAGCGATGCCGCATGTGCGCATCACTCACATGTGTTTGAACAGGAAGAGCATAAGCTGTAATTTTCTTTACCTTAAATCAAGCCTTGATCATTAGAATCTGAGATGCCTTCAGCCTCCAGTAGTTCGTGGTAATCTCAGCGTGCTCTGTACGAATGCAGTTGACATTCATGACACACGCAGACTCCGGGGGAAAAAAGAAGAGGGGGATGCAACGTGGAATTAGGAGCGCGAACGCTTAGCTTCAACCTCCAAAAAAGAAAGACTTCTTGTGCATTTCTGTGCATTTTGTGTAACAAAAGCTCTTCAGACTTTTTTTTTAACTTAGTATTTCGTGACGCTTCAGACACACATAGTGATTACGCATTGGGCGAAAGCGTGAGTCGTTTGTGTGTGTGCTTGTATACGTGTATGTCTTATATCTCACCGATCGTCTAATAATACAACATTGCCAGGTAAGCGCTTCCGGAATACATCAAAGAAATACCAAGCTCTCTCATGAGTGAGCCATCGGCCTACTCGGTATTGCATGGCAATTCTCCGAATGCCACATGCCTCGAGATCCAATCAATCTCTCCGAATACGCCTGCCGCTTTCTGGCATTTAGTGTTCTCTCTATATCCAGATAAAAGAAGAGAAAAGTGGCGACCCGTAACAAGCCGGCACAGGGATGGGGTGGTTGCCTTTTATTGTCCCTATATGGCACAGGACCATGTCCAGTGCCATTGATCAGACTTTGAAAAAGATCGCTGGACTCTGCAGTGTGCCTCCAAGAACCTGGATGATCGACGCTTTACTCTGGAGAAGATCTTGGGTGCGTGGCCTTCAAGTACATCAGACCATAAAGCCACACAAGCCCGTCTTCGATTCACGAGGGCAACATCACTGTGCGACCGCCTGTGAAATCTGCACTGTGTGTGTGTTATACCCTTTGTATCTCCTTCTCCTCCTCCTCTATCTTTTCCTCCCTCATACCCCTCTCCCCACGTTTAGGGTAGCAAACTGGACTTATTCTAGTTAACCTCCCTACCTTTCTGATATTCTCTCTCTCTCTCTACTCTTCCAATACACCGTTACAGCGGCAGTGGTTCCGAGGCGTGTCATCAGAGCCAAGACTCGTTGTCACTCGACATCTGTCGACTATATACCGCACTCACTTTACGCTATCACCCTGCGAACGAGGAATGCGCACACGTGGTTCGTCTCGGATGGCTTCATTCACGACGAACGCCGCCCCGACGTCGCTCAGTCACTGTCACTTCGCCGCGGGGGCTTACTGGCCCACATTTCCAATCGATCGAGACGACGCGGCGACTGGGTCATCCAACGTACACCACGAGATTTTTTTTTTGTCCTACCAGTACATCTGTGCGCTCGAAATGCCAGATTTGGCTGCCCCCCCCCCCTTCCCCCGCCCATGCACGCACACACAAGCCACCCTGTCCTGCCCTTCGGCGAACCGACTCATCACGTACTCCCACCGTGCATATTTGTCTCGTGTCTCCTCACGTCCTCGCTTTCTTCGCTATTTTTTTTCTTTCTTTAGAGCGCACGTGCACGCGTTTGAAATAGGTCACGTGCTCTACGCCACGTGGTCGATGTTGAACGTGTACATTGGTATCACGTTATCAAACTGGTCAGTGGTTTCTAAATATCGCAACTATCAGGCACAGATAAATCAGCCATGCTGAAAACTAGTGCGCTTGGAACAGCAAGAAGGCAGCTCCTACTGCGAGCGAGAGGGAGAGAGAGAAAAAAAATGAACGGAAATTTCGGAGAGGTTACCCAAGCACTGGCAACTCTGTTGACTACCCTACACGTGGGGTTGGGGAGAGGCGAAATAATGTACAAGAAGTGACTAGAAGGAGAAGAAGAGGAAATTACTTGTTAGTAGGAACAAACAATACGTACTCACGCCGAGGAAGTTTGGTAAGCAAGAAAAAGATCGAAACACGGATTATGGCAGGTGACGCCGGTCTTGAATAGCAGCAATACACCACTGTGACGTCACTAACTAAAAAAACATTTGCGAGGGCTCAGTTAATTTCGTTAACAACGAAGGACTACATTAAATTCTTAGCAAACCTGCAACAATGCCCTTTTTCAGTATCTCGCAGTACATCGCATCACACTGATTAACAGGTCGGAGCACGATATTTAGAGACAAAACGCTAATTTACATTTTCCCCAGATTTAACCAACCGTCTTTTGCCAAATCACCAAGAGATATTTTTCAGCAATCTTGCTAACATAAAATCTATCTGTGTTCCTTTGTACGTTGTCTTAAATTAGAAGACAATCAATATATTTAGCAATTAGGGACATAAGTACGTCAGTACTTTTGTTACAATGGTTACTTGTGATGGTTCAGCACATGTGTCATTCTTGCGGATGAGAAAAAGTCTTGTTGTTGAGCTAACTCGATATGCTAAGAAATGTTATTGGTTACACTTTTCAGTATGCACTAGCGGAATTCACGAGCTCTAGTGTAGCGTACCATTCCCTCAGACGTGATTGATATGTGGGGTTTAACGTCCCAAAACCACCATATGATTATGAGAGACGCCGTAGCGGAGGGCTCCGAAATTTCGACCACCTGGGGTTCTTTAACGTGCGCCCAAATCTGAGCACACGGGCCTACAGCATTTTCGCCTCCATCAACAATGCAGCCGCCGAAGCCGGGATTCAATCCTGTGACCTGTGGGTCAGCGGCCGAGTAACTTAGTCACTAGACCACCATGGCGGGGCCATACCTTCAGACAGCATACTTCAACAGAAATCAGATTCATGGTTGAGATGTCGTAAGAAAAATAAATTTTATCGGCGGTCGCGTTTCCAACCACTCGCAGAAGCCATGCTTTTGCTTTCATAACGTATCTAAGTGATGATGGAAGTACGCATTGGTCTCAAAGAGGGGGTAGGATAAACAGCGGACTCGCTTCAAGCAAGCGATGAACGATCAGTGACGTTCATACCTGCGCGCGCTGTGAAATACCTTAGACGTACACGTGCTCCAGACATTTCTAAATCCTTAAGGCCGTTCCGTTGTCCCAAGCGTAGCCCTCTTACATATACATCTATACGCTATACATTTATTTGAGTATAACACGTCTTTGTTTGTATGTGCTACCGCAAGCAGACTGTTTCTCTGAATAATGAAATACGCGGCAACGTAAAATATTTATCTACTAACAACGTAATGAGGCTGAACGTCAAAAGGACAGGGAACCTTTTTTTTTTGCAGAATCAGACGCGCTTATTGTAAACTAATATAGAGAGAGCAACAGTCGTTAACTTAAATTGTGGCATATCCTAATCCTTGGGCAGAGTATCTTTTTCTTATGGAAGCGAAGAGAAATTCGTAAAGATCTCACGTTCGGCGTACACTTGTCGTGGCCTTCCTTCAACGCGACGCCAACGGCGCTTGGGATCGCTGGACGCTGAAAGCACAGGACACCAGGAGAACGTAGCAGGCTTTGGGAATGTCCATCGGTAAAGTCCTGGAAATGGCCGGTAGCGCGAACAGCCTCGAAGTCCCGCGCACTGTGCCGGCGAGCGAGGAGAGGCCGCGTCTAGGACAAACCAACACCACGGACGGCGAACACCTCGACGCGCTTACGACGCTGCGACCAGTCCGCCGCGAGGTCTAGGCGAAGTCTGACGTCCGAGACCCGACGCAGCCGCGTTTCTTGGCTTGCCCCATCGCCAGATGGCTTCTGGGACGGCGGACGTCAACGCGGCGAAAAAAAAAGAAGAAAAAGAATGAAATCAACCCTGACTGTCTGCTTTCACACGAACGCACGCACAGACAGGAGACAAACCTAGACCCCGGGACGGGGCGAGGAGGATCTCTGCTACGAGTGCCGGAATTAAAGGAAGGGGCGAGGGACGGTTGCGAAGCAAACTCCGAGTAAGGCAGAGGTGGTAGCAGATGGTCGCCGAACAAAGAGGCCGTAGCTCCTTTCCGAGGAGGAGGCCGGTCCTCTTGCGTCGACATCTGCTCACCTGGGCCGAGTCGCGCAGGTGGCCACAACCTAATGAGCTTCTACACGCTTCCTTTTCCGGCCGCTCGCCCTCGACGACGGGCCGTCCGACAGAGGAACTGGCGCTGTCTCCCTCCCAGCTTGCAGCGACAATCCCCGCTGGGAATCATCGGCCAATCGCGAACACTTTATGTGTGCAAGATATTTTTATGCACTTCTCTGTTCGTTTCATGTCTTTCTAGCCGCGCGTTCGCGAATCCACGGTGCGAAGCGAGGCCCGGTTTTTTATTTCGGTAAGGGTATTGAATGGCGAAAAGGGTCGTGCCGAGTGAAATGCGAGGAGGATGTCGTCGGCTGGACACGCCTGTCAATCAAGCGGCGAGAACGCCCGATGATGCCATCCATCCATCTCTACCCACTCTCTCTCTTATTTTTCCATTCGCGTCACGCCCAACGGACTCAAAGACGGGGAAAAAACGTCGGGAAAAAGAACAACGAACTCGGGCCTCCGAGAACACCGTCTTCGCTCTTGTGATGATGGCGAGGAGATCAGAGCTGCGGGTCCGTTGGGGCAAAGTTATAGCCTCGAAGAGCCCAGAAGTGGACCTTCACGCTACAGTGTTTCGAGCAGCCTTCCCGTCACAACGTTTCCCACAGTCATATGGGAGCGTACAGCTTTTAATTATGTTCAGTTCCTCTCTAATGTCTTCAAGCATCAATGAAGGAAAGAAGTGTGAATTCAAGTAATCGTTTATTATTGTACACAGTTTTAATGAGAACTCACAGTGATACCAAGAGAAGCATAGAAGATGCCATTAGTAATATCGTAATGCAAATGTGAAGAAATAAACGTCGACGTAAAGATAACTTCCCGCCAGTAACTTCGCTCCTTTCCAGCGGCAAGTTATTTTTTCATTCACTTTTACTTTTTTTTTAATTTACATTACGATTGCATCTAATAACATCGCTTATATGTACTTTCATTGGCATCATTGTCTGTTAGTTTTCATTAACATTCAATCTACAATGTATGAATGTTAATGCACGACTTATCAAAGCCTAAACATGGATGACTAGTGAATTAATGCGATGAAAGGCGTTATTAATTTTGGTTAGTGTCCAATTAGCTACACTTCTCGCTGAAGGATAGGTGAACGAGTGCAGATAATTGTAGAAAACACAGAAATGAATATACGTTACAGACAGATGTGCAAGGGGAGAAGGTAGGGAGGTCAAAATCGTCCATTCTGCCGCCTCACAATGGGGGAAGGGGAGAGGCTATTAAGAGGCAAAACGAGAGCACGAGAAATGCCGTTTCTTGCGTAAGCAAGCCTTCACGTCATAGTTAGTCTCTGAGGTTGACAATGATAAATCAGCACATGTCGCCAAACTGGCGCTGCAGCAAAGTGTGTTGGCTTCCCTAAGTTATTCGCATAGTGATTCCAAGGACTCGATTGCAGTTGCACGTCATGATTTTCCCCATCAAACTGTTGCACGGGGCGTGTTAGTCGTATTTCATAGAAAGTTTTTTTTTTTTACTTCATCACAACCTCTGGTAACTCGCATATTAAGATACAAGATCACAAGGCGCATCGCAGAGCACCGATCATGTGCGCTATTGGCGTTAAATAGCATTGACACCATGATCAGAAAAGCTGATTTTACGCCAGCCGATTCATAAGTCGACTTGCTCAGGATCGCTAAGACTCAAGATAAGTCATGAGTCCGATTGGGAAAAATTTTGGAGAGTGAGTGCGAGTGATCTCTCAGAGCAAAATATATTTCTTGAGTGAATCTGAGCGAGTTTTATTATTTTTGACGGCCTAGGACAACACGCGAGTCTTGTTACAAAAGCACGGCATTTACTTAACACTGTGTGCATCGAATACGCGCCTATGTGCTAACCGCAATACTCGAGGTGACGGAAGTTATTCACCCTTGTCGAGCCAGTTTTCAGAAGACCGAATAATACAAGCAAAGGGAAAGGTGGGACCTACTCACCTCCGAAAGATACAATAAAACTATAATATGGAAAATGAAACTACAAACTAGAAAACAGGGAGGTAATAAATAATTAGTTGTTTTCTGATCAGCTCAAACTGCTTGTGTGTGTAAAGTTTCAATTGTTGTTGGTTTTCTTTGTTTAGATTTACTTGCAGCCACGTCGTCGCTTTTTAACCATAGCTTATGCTATGCATTTAACAGCGTAGCTGCGTATTATTGGCACACACCTCATTCACACCGACAAGAAACCATCAGCATCAGTAACGGCATCTACCTTATTGCGAAGCTGGCGTCGTATAGCACCTGGCATAGCTGCGCCTAGCACGTGCAACGCGGTAACTCGGCCGGCACGCCCTCTCTTGGGCCTCTTTTTCATCGTTTGCTACGCTCCCCGAACCCGTACGCCTAGCGCGAGCTCCAGCGGCGCCCATGTTTCCTGCGACGGATGCCATAATTCGGATTGGCCAGAGGACAAGTACAAGGAAAGAGAGAAATAAAGGAAGAGAAAAAGATAGACGGAGAGTTAAAATAGAAACACACACACACGAGAGAGATAACAGCAATAGACAGCGACCCAGGATGGAAATGAAAGAGAACGAAGTGAACAGAGAGACAAGGGAAGTGGAAGAGAGTCATACAGAGAGAGAACGCGAAGAGAGAAAACAGCGAGAAAGAAAGAGAGACAGAGACAACAAAGAGAAAAAGCTGAGTGAAACTAAAGATAAGAGGGGAAGAAATAGAGACAAAATTAAAAAGAAAACAAGGGACACCCAGCTCCATCGTTGCTTCTAGCCTTGCGCCACTAGTGCAGGCAGCTCGTTTTTTTTATTTTTTATTTGGTTATGGCTTCACAGGGGAAGCAAAACTCATGATAGATCGAAATCATTCCGCTCACTTTACGGGAAACCCCTTCAGTTATATTTATTCGTCTTGGCATTCATATTCGCGGCAGTGTTTCGGTTAGCCTTACGCCGCAACAACTTCAAAGCGTGCCAGACGGTGCCGGCGCGTTCTTGGCCGATCCGCCGAAACAAATTAAGCACGAGCTCGCAGCGCTGGAGGGGTGTTTTTTTTTTTTGTGAGACGCATGTCATTACCTTTCGTCGCGAAAAGTATGAAACCGAGTATGACTATAGCCTTCGAGATGGCGGGGGCACCGATCTCGGAGGCCACGGTACGGCTATTTCTCTCGTTGGCTGTGAAGCCATTGGTGTCAAAGCAACGATAGCATTCTCTGTGGTGCTTTGCGACTTTTTCTTTCCTTTGATACGCATTTAACCATCACAAAGAGAGCTACGAACTAGGCTTCACTTATTCGCCATAGTCGTGAGAAAAAAAAATGGTGCGAGCGCTGCAACGGTGCACTTTTTCTCGAAATGCAATGCAGTCCCCGATGCTGCTGTTTAATTAGCAGCGTAATAACTATTGTACATTTGTGCACATACAGTTTGTCATCCCCATTCGAAGCTGAAGAAGCGTTCGTTTTTGGCCTCCTTCTACGTCAGGCGCGTTGTAGACGCCCCCTCACCCCTTTTTATTAATGTATGAATCTTGGCTAAACTACATCAGAATCGTATAGCATAGACATGAATGACGTTCGATAAGTCACACCTAACACTAATTCTTTGATAGCGTAATAATTCAGGCTGTAATAATCATCCAGGCTGAAGTAAATCCACTAATTTGCTCTCATAGTCAATCAACTAAATAATAGCCAGTTCCAGGGCCAACCGAGTCAGGTCGTGAAGTGTATCGAGTTTATTCATACTCACGTAAATGACAGTACTAAGAGGGCAGGGTACAGCATCTATACTTTCCGGTTGAAGTAATTTTTTTTTCAAATAAGAATAATGTTAAATCACTACACCTAAAACCTAATGAAAGCAACATGCAGTGAAGCCAAAGAATGCACAGGAGCATTATTTGCAGTCTATCGCTGTAATGTGGTAATTATTACGTAAATGTGAAGAAACTGAAGTGGACGAAAAGCAACTCGCTGCTGGACTCAGGGGCCCCATCCAAAGGTTGAGAGTTTGGCCCATAGAGAGGCAAGTAATTTTTTCGTAATCTTGGACGACTACAAATAACGTCCCTATACTTCCCTTGGGTTCGTTGTCTATTAGTTTCATTAGGCTTCGCTCAAAGAATACAAATCCTTCATCAATTTCCTTCTTTCACGTGTATTATATAATATATATACATACATAGTAAGACCCTGATCGGTACTCTGCTACATATCAACAGTCGTCAACGCAGCGAGGCGACAAATACTCCCATTGTTGCCCCAGCCTTTGTGAAACAACAAACGCCTGCACACGGCAGTGAAGAAAAGGAGCGGTGCACAGCGAGAAAAAAAAAGCGAAACAATGCAAAAGCGAAGAAGATGGCGCCCGGAGAAAGTAGGGGAAGGTTCCATTTTCCCCGAACTCGGTCGTCGAGCAAGCCCGGAGAGAGAAAAGGGCACGCAGGAGGGTAGCGGGGCATTGTTGAGAGGTACGCCGGCCTCCACGCGAAACTCCGGAAGAAGATGCGCAGCCGTAAAAGACACGTTCTCCGAGCCGAGGCCCCCAGAAACCAAGAAACACGTTTTTCTACTTTATTTCATTAACATCTTTTTCACCTTTTATTTTTTTTCTTGCGAAAGAGAGAAAAATAAAAACGTCCGAAAACTGCGGAAAAGCGGTTTCTACCTGTTCCACTCCCGACCGCACCGCATCCGTTTTTCCCCGCGCGACCGCTCTGCCTCCGCTGCTGCTGCCTTGTGGGTGACTTGGGCACGCTGAGAGCTCGCTATGCATGCAAACCGATCGCGAACACAGAAACTCGAGGAACGACCAACAAACTTACAGATAAGTTATAGGCATCGCGCGAGGAGCTGCAGAATGGAGTTGACGTGCAGAGAAACCGAATAACGTGTCTTATAGAAGCATGCATACGATACTGATCGATTGAGACGGAAAAGTTGAGTTAGACAGGTTTTCTAATGCGTTCCGCAAATAACTAAAAGAAAGAGTTCGGAGAGTAGTATGCATGTAAAACTACCTTCTATTATCTTCAGCTATGTTAGGGGCAGCGCCATGTCCTGGGAAGTTGGATTGGGGTAGAGAGAAGAGAGAGTTGCACTGCTTAACTTTCAAAGGTCTTCCGGTACCGAGGTGGAATGGTAGCTATGTCACACGCACGAACGAATGCAGCGGTGTACTCGCATATCACGACGACAGTAGCACGTCGGAATGCGGGATGTGGCCGAAATGGGCGCGTCGACAGAAGGAGCAATGTGCAAGTAACGAGAGAGCAAAGGGCGGCAATGCCTGTTCGCGCTAGAACCGTGCACTGAAAGACAATTCCGTTTTTCAGCGCGTTTCACGTCCTGCACGCGTTTAGGGTTAACGTAACTAAAAATTGCAGCCTGGTCATTGCTGCACGTACGCTGTCTACTCAACTTTCTGTTATGTATAGTTAGCTCAACCTTCGTGCCCACCGTCGAGGCACCTTTGCTGGTGTAGTTTGCCAATTCCTTTCACCGAGATCATAATCGTTTGTTATGCTTGCGATATGGGAGGCCAATCCCCAGTTTTAACACTGAAAAAGCGGTCAAAATAATGGAAATAGTCAGCCAGGAAAATATAATATGCGAGAAAAATGCAGATGTTAACTGGATCTAGTGCGCTGCTCTGCAGAGATGAGGCGAAGAAAGAAGGTCGTAATTAGTGATAGATGAGCGGCAATGACATAGATTCACGGCTTTACGGCAGGATAATTAAATGAGCCCACGCCAGTGTTGCGCAAAAGGTGATGAATAAGTGAAAGGTTGTGAAATAATGACGCTTTATTTTGGCACTGGGTCGGCCACTCACCGACTTGCCCGCCTTTAGAAGCTGTAATGCCACTGAAGTGCTGCTTGTATTCAGCGTTGCTTATACCGTGTAATAGCTGAAACTAAAACAATACGTGGCAATATATATACATATATATAAGGGAAAGAAGTCTACACCTAAGGGCCTCGTTTGTCTGTGTTTTGAGCAATAATAATGAGATCTAAACAGACGAATAATGCCAAGGATTGTACAGGGAGAAGTTATTATAACCAATGTAATGTAAAATAAGAAGAAAGAAAAGTGGGTGAAAAGATACTTGCCGTGAGCATATATATATAGATATATATATATATCTATATATATATATATATCTATCTATATATATATATATATATATATATATTAACAGTGTCCAACTTCTCACATATAAGTTATTTGCCAAAATTATGCAGCGATTTCAGAGTGACAAAGATCCTTCCAAGAGTATTACTGCGTAAAAAACGGCCCGGCTATAATTTCAGAAATAGTTTGGTACCTACACCACCATAGTAGAACTAAGTGCGGCGAACAAAAGCTAGCGGCGGGATTTTTCTCATCTCTCGACGACTATGCCTTAATTTGAAGCAAGCATTTAAAAAAAGAAATGATGAGATGATTATTCTCAGAGGACTAGAACAAAAGTTAATACGAGAGTTATACCTGCATTCTTTTGTTGTGTGTTTGTGCTTCTACTCTTGCAGAGCTCACTGGGCACCTGTCAAAGTATACAGGGTGTTTGAAGAAATGTGTCCACTAGTATTGAAAATTACAGAAAGCAGGCATGTGCGTGCTACCTGCGGCGTTTCCCTTTAATGTGTAAGAAGGCATATTCAGGTGTGTACAAACATTGCTGCGGCACTAATTATTGAAATTGAGACAACAAATTATTAAGCGGTCGAAATAGCAGTCAGCCAAATGAGGCACCTCTCTTTTTTTTTTTGTTTTCCTGCGTCTCTTAAGGACATTTGTAAATTGTCTTGAATAAAGTCTGAATGAATGAATGAAACACCCTGTAAAACATAAATGTCTTGTTTACTTTTCATTTATTGCCTTTAAGTATTTGCGTAAAACAAGTGCAGTGATTGTTTTCCATGTATTCTACTATGGTTGTATATATCGTCTTATGCTGTTGCTGCTGTATGGGTGGCGCGGCCCAGTCAGTTAATGCTTGCTTTTAACAGTGACCCTTGGACAATCTGAGTATTGTTCTAAAACAAACCGATAAATAAAGATAGAAGTATGGCACAAAAGTAGAGACGGTTGCAAGCCATTTTAGCAAGCCCCGTATATCGAAATCTCCGCTGTGCGTAGACTCCAACGTGTTCGCTTGGAATGAATTATCTTTCATCTTTTGCTTGGTTGCAGCTGAGACATGCAAGTAAACACGTGGTCGCTGGTGCAGTGAGTCGTGGCCGATTAAGCGAGTGGCCAAGACTTCGGTCGCGATAGACGCAGTCTCCCTGAGCACTCGCTAAGCTTCAGGCTTCCTTCGCTTGAGGAAGTTAAGCTCAAAAGCCGAGCTATATTTACGCGCCGATACGAGCAGCTGTACTACCTTGACGCTCCATGCGATCTGTATCTGACTCTGGCGTCATCCATATACGTAAACGGTACGCTTTTGAGAAGTCGCAGTGTGACAGATATGGCGTTGTATATGGCGGATGAGCACGGCGGCAGCCTGAATACCAACTGAGGTGGCATCGACAAAAACAAGAAAAGACACGATGCCTGGTAAGCAAGAGTCTTGCTGTCTCAGTAATGGAGCCGAATGTATCCCCGGCTTCGTTTCCACAGCGAACGCCCCTTACGCAGTCAGCGAGGCCAGGCGCCCGTAAAGCTAGTGATTAGCACTATGCCTAAAGTGTGGCTGTGTCCTTCATCTTAAGGTCCGCTCTTTTAAAAAAGGTAAGCCGAACCCATTAGTAAGAGAAAGTGTCTTTCACTACACCGATATGCAAATTCAATGTATAAATGAGGTGTCCGCCTCTGAAACAGCCTTATTCGTAGGAGTGGTCAACTTATTACAGAATGGAAAGGCACTCAAGAGGCACGATAGGTGACCTGTGTCGTCTGTACAAGTTAAAACTGCTCAAACAGTGCTGCGCTGAATTTTCGCGTACAAACTACACAGTTGACTTCCGGCTGCGAAATCGAATAAAATCGAAGCGAATAACAGCTCTCATAATTAGCTCTAAATATATATATATATATATATATATATATATATTATAACTCAATCCCCTGATGAAGGGAGGACCCCTCCCGAAACTGTTGGGAAATATATTTATCCTTGTTGACAACGCTCCCGTTTGTGCCATATCCCATACCTATATATATATATATATATATATAGATATATATATATAGATATATATATATAGATATATATATATATATATATATATATATATATATATATATATTATCCAGCCATATCTCATACCTTCACGAAGACTAACTGGCCCATTGAATTATTACTCCCACTATATATATATATATATATATATATATATAGTTTATTTTTAGCAAGCTGGTCACAGCCTCAAGCTTAAATTATTATTATTATTATTATTATTATTATTATTATTTATGTTCTACTTATGTTCATAAATATTTGCAATAAATCGCGACAATTAAATCTATGGATGCAAACATATGCAGTTACTAGTGGAAGAAAAGCTTGTTTCACATAGCACAATGCAAAAAAAAAGAAAAGGTTTTTAACAAGAACGAAAGTGAAAACGTAGACAACACGTCAAAAGAGGATCGGTGGCATACCTCGCGCTTAGAAATCGCGTGCACATGAAGCGTGGTTGTATCCACCTTGTATTATAGCGAGGCTTTAAGCATGGTTTTGTCGCGTTCACGCTGTCTTAGGCGCTTATCCTGCCGCATTTACGATAAGCTTATGCGGACTGTTTATACGTATATGCGTGATATACGCCATCGCATAACAATCAAATAAGAGCGAACAAGCTATCTAGTAAAATTTAGTTTTGCCATGTCAAACATAGACATTGCCTGTGGCTGAGCGTCGTTTTGCATGCTTCCTGATATCCAGACGTAAGCACAAAATTTTTTTGCTACTTACGCTTCAATTAAACGTTGTGTTTAACACTGTGAATTCTAACATCGTCTTACACGACTGGTGGTTGGTGATGGTGCACTGCGAGCGAGAACAAGTGAGTCGAGAATGGTTGTATTTAATCGACCCGTTAAACTCAATTGCTTAAGCATCGCATGCATTAAATCAGCGTCTTCAATAGTAACAACAGTGAGAAGTACAAACAACGCCTTTCTAAATAATATAGATACCACAGTTATGTTACTTGAGTCATACTCACACACAAGGCCTATACGCCAAGTAAATCAACACCCAATGCGACATATGCTATAAGGTAGCCGAAAACGTCAAAAATATGCCTACCAAGAAAGTGCTTCGAATATTTTACTCTAGCATTCGAGAACTGTATGGGCTGTATTCTCTATTAGCATAGGTGATCCACATAACAGCTTCGACGATGCAGAATGTATGAGCGTAACGAAAGGTGTAACTATTGAAGGCACGGTAAAACAACTCAGTTGCACATTAACAAGTAGACACGTGCAATCTGCGACCCCGCAACGTCTAAGATCTATTTGTCACTGTACGCGCATGCAGGTTCAACTACCTTGTCTTCATTCCTTCGTATCTTCCCGTCTCTGTCCGAACTTTAAAACGAATGATTAAAACTGCCGTCGTACGACGACGTCATCCACTGACGTTACACAGAGGCCACGACAGCTGGTTCGCACACGCGACTGGCTTCATTCCAATTCGAAGACCAGGTCAGCGACTGCAGTGTCAAACCGTTCATTACCATAACCGCTAACCGACAAACACTCTGCGCGAGCCCTTAACTATCACGTCCTCCGCTGGCGCACCGCCAAACACACAGCGCTCGCAGCAACTCGTGGCGGTCGCCGACCAGACCAGACTTGAGCGCACTTACAAGACCGCACAGACCCACCTGAGAGAAACGGGAATAACAGCGTCCACTCAACAGAGCAGCCAACGAAAATCTCAGGCGATTCTCAGTCAACGCGTCCCTATGCAGAGAAACCAGCGGCGAGCACGAAGCTAGTGACAGGTCGCAGCAAACCCCAACTGTTTTCTTTTCTATCGATTTCAAGGTCGAAAATGAAAACGACTTGCACGAGGCCAACTCACGCATGCGGCCGCAGCCTGGCGTCCCCCTCTCGTGACAGCGATCGAAAGAAGCCGTGTGGGCGCTTACCTGTTGCCGTCGCCGAGCGAGTGGAGCGCCGAACCAGCGTGGCTTGCGTGCGGAGGGCCGGGAATGGGACGACTAGTGGCGGGAGGTGTTCCAGGGCCCGATACATCGGCGGCGAGAAGGCAGCCGGCCGGTTTGCCCCGCTCGTGTACTTTTTTGCTTTTTGTTTCTCTCGTCCCGCTTCGCCCTCGTCGAAGAAGCCAACAGGGCCCCCTGCGAGTGAGATGTCGCTGGTTGCAGCTGCCGCCGCCCCAGGAATGCATCTGCGCTCCCTGACGCCGCGTCGCCGACGACGTCGCTGGCTTGGCCCGCAGCACGACTGGGCGCCTAGTTCGAAAAAAAGACGAGGGGATCGTGTTGCCCCCATCTGTCTCGGCGGAGCGCTGCTCTCGAATGATGAAAGCATCGCGACATGTGGAGCGCCGCAATCTGGCGATGACTACCAGTGCAGGGACGAGAATACCGGTGAGCCGGCCGAAAGAGACAAGAACAATGAAGAAAATTTCGAAAGGAAAAGCCTCTGGTTCCCATACTTCGCTGAGTGAAACATTTATGGTGCAGCGGGGCTTTTGCAATTCAGAACTTTAAAGAACAGCGGATTACGATAACGAAAGACGCGATAACAAGGTCTCGCACGCTGAACTTTTTTTGTTTGTCGCATGGACTGGATGAAATAAAGATAGTGGCAAAGTAGAATTACATCCAGAAAATAACACGTTGTATGAGCATACATGAAACAAAGATCAATTTTTTTTCTCCTCCAATTTCTTTGTCATTTCTTGCACTAAATTAGAGGATTAGCTCAGTTCTTACTTAAAACACGATATTGTATGGCAGCTTTTCTTTTTCTAAATGGTTAATCGGTTACGAAATCTACAATGAAAGTAAAATGACATGCTTCTGAACTCGAATCACGCTTACGTTGCAGCAAAGATTCGCGACGCTGTCAGGCATGTTAATATAACAAAAGCGAAGCACGTTATTAATGATCACGAAAATGAAACACTGCAGTAGTATAGCAGGCCCCAGAGCAAGCAACACCAAACATCACGATTCAGTCTACGCACGTTTATGCTGTGCGCCCACTAACGTTACAAAAGCGCTAAACAAGAGGTGCATCCAGCAGCAACAGTTTCCGGTACGTGAAATTTTAGGAACGAAAGAAAAAAACTATATTACCGCATTGTCCGGGAACACAGCCTGGAAAAGTTATTACCACTTTTATTTACCCGCGAGGCTAGCAACGTCATTTACTAGCAGAGCAGAAATTCCCATTCACAGTGAAGTCCACGTCCCGTAAACTTTCTTCTGTCATGTTTACGTGCTTAGAAAACTGACTAAACGACGCGTACAGACCTGAAGCTTCCACGTCGCCTGCTGTCACCGGTGAGGAAGGTGGTGCGACCAGGAACAGATGAAGACAAGTTATAAATAGGGAAGACTGGAATAATACTCGGATACTCCGTACAACCAACCCTCGGACTGCGCCATGGGCCTCACTTGTAGTCGCTTTAGTAGACGGGACCTGCAAGCGGCGCCGCAGGCGAGTCGAGATCCCCACGTGCCAGCAACAGTATGGTGACGTCAAGCACGAAGCGAGTTACGGGCAACGTGCGCCACTACATCCGGCGTGGGCGAGTCTGTGCCGCCAAAAAGCCGGTCATGACGCGGGGCCGACTAGGCGTGCTTGCCGCTCCACTGCCTGCTCCCGCCCGGCAATGCGCGGCCACTTACCATCCAGCCAGCTTCGCTCGCTCAACGGTTATGAGAGAACGGCTCCGCTGAGGTAGGACCGCCGCATCACGTGACCTTGACGAGAACAAAAACCACCATCATCGCCGCCGGGAAAAGGGGGGAGAATGCATGGAACGGAAAGAGATACGCGGAGTGAAAGTGCCCGCATACCAACTCTTGCGTTCCCATGCAAGGATGATGCTCTCGCTGGCGGCGGGACGCGATTGCGCCTTCTATTACCATCCTTTCTTTTGTTATATTTTTCTTTCTTTTCCAGAGCTTGCTCTGAACAACCAGACTGTTTGACGTCGCGAAGCTTTCATAACTCTTGCCACGCCACACAGGAGAAATACAGATGCGCTTCGCCGCAACCAGTGCTGCCTCCAGATATCTGCATTTGAACGGCACATCTCTAAGGCCATGCATGAACTCTGATCAGTGTTAGCCCTTGAACTAGGTTTAACGCGGCCGCCCACCTGGCACCTCTGGAAGTTCGTTACACGTTACCGCATCGCTGTTGAAACATCACAAGACGTTCATAAGCGTGTTAAGGCTTGTCAAGTTTGTTCATTAGTGCTGTTGCTGTACATTTCGTCCACTTTTACGCTGGAAATAAGCTGGCGGGTTCGGTGCGTTGACGTGGTCAAGGGCGCCATGACGTCACAACCAGCCGTATTCTTGCGTAACTGAACGCGCTCCGGTGAATCGGACATGTCCACGATTGTATAACGCGAGGATAGCTCCCCAGCTAGTTCAAGAAAAAGAGCGACTTAATGGCAGTGAGCTTAACTTTGTGGCACCTGGCTTGTTATCCTACACAGATCAAATGTGAACTGCCTAAAAAAAATGGTAAGAATGAGAGGGAGAGCAAGTGATGCATCCGTCGTGTAGCCAAATATGATTGCCAGAAGCCATTCAAGAAATGGGTCACGCAAGATTCGTGGTTATATTTATTTATTTGTTTGTTTATTTATTTATTTATTTATTTATTTATTTATTTATTTATTTATTTCAGAACACTATGAAACAATAGCCTTCACATCCCAGCTGAGACGAAAGACTAATGCTTAACAGCTTAACACCCCGCGATCGCTAACCTTACTGAATTCAAGTTACCGCTCACATTTCACTACTCGGGTCCCGCAAGGCGCCGTAGTTGTCCGCCGCCGCCGCCGGTGTCCGTAACCACATCGCACGAAATTAGAAAAAAAAAGCCTAGTACCAATGACACAGTGGGGCTCGAACCAGGGTTCACTGGGTGCCAGCCCAGTATTCTGCCACTGAGCGACGCCGTTGCTTAGGACGTGTTGGCAAGCTTGCCTCAGGCAGGCTGATGTTGGGAAAGCAATCGCGTTAATACGACTTATAAAGCGTTCTAAAACAGTGAAAGAACAGACAGTCGTCGATCAATGCGAATAGCGTAACGAGTGGGTCGTCCAATGCTCCCATTAGAAAAACTTGTTCTTGTTCACCAATTAACTGTGGCGCATACCCACTTCGAGCACCATTTCTTATCGTCATCAGCCACTGCATGAACAATCAGGACAAAAAGCCTTGCAAGTGTTCAGCAGATACCACGCTTCTCAGACGAATGACAAAAATAGCATAGTGAATGTCAGCCTACTACCCAAAAATGTTTATTATTAATGCTGTAGTGGGTATCAAGCAAGTATGCTTGCAGCAGTTACTCAATGAGTGTTTAGATAAAGCTCTAAAAGGCCGCTCTTCTAGCTTTCGCTGTGACTGTGTTGCGCTTTCGCGCAGGCCTGGCGTTTTTTTTTTTCTGTTCTTTAGGGGTGAAGTTCGCTAGGGTGTGGGTCATTCCCTCCTTTGTAGTAGTAGTAGGTAGTAGTAAGTAGTAGTAGTAGTAGTAGTAGTAGTAGTAGTAGTAGTAGTAGTAGTAGCCAACTATAGTTTATCAATTGCTCAATAGATGACGTTAATGGTTTTCGGTATATAGTTGGCGATTTCGCATAATTGATAGACGTACGGGTGGAGGGACAGACAGACAAGCAGATGGAACGGCAGACAGAACGGATGGATGGACGGACGGACGGATGGACACTTCGCTCCACTCATCATCATTGCCTCCATGGATATGCGGTGATGATTTTTTAGAGTAGAGGGAGAGTAGGAACAAGAGGGGTGGGTGCGTTGTGTGCTGTAATTGTGTTGTGAATACTGGTGTCGTTGTAACAACAGTACATTTTCTGCTATGACTTCTCTGCACTGTTGTTATACTATCTGATGGTATATACTATAATTCAGAACAGTTTAATAAGCAAAATATCTGTAAACGGAGGACAGAGACAATGGCGCCGTTGTCTGCGCCCTTCTTTCACCGTTCTTCAATATTTGGCGCTGTATAAAACCTTCCTTATTTGCTCGTAAATGTAAGCTTTTTTTTTTCTCTTGATATCGTCCCTTTGGTTGTTGTAATACAAAGCTGTAGGAGCATTCAACACGGAAGCCCTCCCACATGTGAAGCGCTGTTCGGCGTTCTCTTTAGCCTTGCTCCACTTTCCAGCCCTGATGTGAAGTACATTTCTGGTTCTGCAGGTCTGGGCCCGCGGCTGACAGCGAGATAGGGGGCACGGGGATGCAGTTAAAACAAATGTCGACTGTCAGGCGACAGCAGCAGAGTCTACGCTGTTCCGCTTTCAGAATTTCGCTTCACGCAGATTTCATTTCGCGAAAGTAAGTGTCATTCCATTCTTTCCCGGCAAGCCAGGGAGCCCGGGTTCGCAGAAATATTAATGGCAGTCGACGTTCCATCGCTTTGTATTTAATTTAGCGGCGGAAGGCATTTCTTCTCCTGCTCGTCTTTGTACACATGCGTGCTATAGCTTAGATTTTTTTTCTTTCGGCAGAAATGTGAATGCTCTGTTTTTGTGCGATCTAGTTTGTGTTCATTCTTATCCGCCCTCATATACTACAGAATACTTCTTTCCTGGCATGTTCAAGAGCGATGTCTGCCCCGACCCTCGGCTCATTGATCACTGTCGACTGACGCCAGTTTTATGAGTTGTCGCGTGTATTCTGTTTCATTAAACAGCGAATCTAATGTACTGTAACCACTTGTATTCTTGGTTGTACGGTGCAGTTATTAAGGTGTATATTTCCTTATGAGTCAAGAAGGTCAGCAGATTAAAATCAATAAATAGAGAATAGCCGCAAATACAACATATCAATGCAACAGCCTCAGAAGACAAAAAAACGTGCCTGCGTCTTTCGCTACATGTGTTGTCGAAGGTGATAGTGTTCTGCCGGCCGTACCCACATGAGTTCTGGTCTCATCCGCAGCCACCATGATGCTGTTCTCGTATCATTTCTATCCTGTCAGATGGCAGCAACCATATCGTCAGAAGAAGGACCTGTTTTTCCTCCTTCCTTTCTTCCTTCCTTCCTCATCCTCTCCCTCCTCTTTTTCTTGCGTAGCATCCCATTTTCAGAGCAGCGTAAGAAACATTGAGATCTTAAGAATCGCTCATCTATGTATTTTCTAAGTAGATGAAACACCTCACCTAATATATACGCATTGATTTGTGCCGGAGTGATATTTGCTTTTTGATCGACAATGTTCCCAAGTATGAACGCATCCACCAGTTCAAAATGGCTGTGCGTTCAGCAAATGCTTAAACTTCTGCCGTGTGCCCGAATTGTGTGACAGACAAACAAACGAGAGAAAGAGCAAAATTTTTGCGTTCACGTATCTCGCAGAAAAAACTATTGTATTTAAGAAATAATATGGCTTTCCACTTTCAGTCGACTTATGTGAACGAATAAACCCGTCGTGTGACTTTCCCTGGCAAAGAAGAAGCAAAAGCGGGAGCCATCGACTAAAGAACTAAGCGTTATTTACCTTAAAAAAAGTTCAAACTGAGAGACATCATAAGCGAGTTTCACAAACGTACTTCGACAAGATTTGCGGCGCACATATACACCGCATGCCCCATGCCTGTGCGAATCCACTTATCGTAAGTTCCGTCGACTTATCAGGAGCCTTGCTCTGAGTTGTGTAGAACGCCACGTTGCCACCGTTACAGCTTACACCACCAGGTTCGGGTAAATCTTTGTGCTGAGCAATCGGCGGAATCACGGCGATCGCCCATCTGTTGGAGCACCTAGGCAGCGCCGCAGCATATGTGTGTGGTTAACTGCGGCCACACAGCCGGTACCATGCAAGAGGCTGTCTGTATTGAACGAGGTGCTGTCATCGACATCTAATAACGCAACGTTGGCCCATTTACGAATAGATTGACGTGATGAATGCGCGTCCTGCACTTTCAAGTGCCTGTCAGTGGCCGTAGCAGGTGTTAGTGTATTTGCACGCGCTGTAATATATACCCCCAATACGCTCATCTCGACATCACTGCGAGCGCATAACAGCCTTTGATCTCGATAGCACGCAGATCACGATGACGAAATATATTTTCAAGGCTATAAATACCGTGAAAAGCTTCCCTTTTCACTGAGCTTTACATAATGCTAAGTTCTTTATCTATTTATGCCATTGTATCACATTCTTCATGTTAATTCTTTAAATAGATAGTTATTGATTTGATTGTGATTGATAGAATAACTGATTGATCGATCGATTGATTGACTGACTTATTGATGGTTGATTGATTGATTGATTGATTGGTTTGACTTATATTTACTTCGTATAGTGCACCAATAGTATTCTTGCCTTCTTTTCCTTTTAACAAACGAAGGTGCTGGTTCATCTGTCGCAGTCCCACACACACCTTTTATACTCGCGGACAACTTTACTGGCAATGAATGGAAAGCTACTGCCCAAGTACTCCTCAAAGTAGTCCAGCTTGGCTCACGTTTCGAATGACAGCCCCGCCGCGGTGGTCTAGTGGGTAAGGTACTCGGCTGCTGACCCGCAGGTCGCGGGATCGAATCCCGGCTGCGGCGGCTGCATTTCGGATGGAGGTGGAAATGTTGTAGGCCCGTGTGCTCAGATTTGGGTGCATGTTAAAGAACCCCAGGTGGTCGAAATTTCCGGAGCCCTTCACTACAGCGTCTCTCATAATCATATGGTGGTTTTGTGACGTTAAACCTCACAAATCAATCAATCAACGTTTCGAAAGACATAACCACCTCACCAGATCGTTGCCATCGCTTGCCCCTGTGTGTTTACGGAGAGTGTAACAGCGCACTTTTCGCAATGAAAGCGCTATTTCATCTTTACTTAGTACTGTTTATGTATATAGGTATTTGTGATGACGTAATTAACACATCCGCCCATGTACTGATCTGTATTTTTTCCCTCTACGGTGTTCAGTTATGCATTATGCAAATGTTTAGCACATTGTTTTTTTTTTTCTCTTTTTCTACTTTTGATTTTTTGATATGTGGGGTTTAACGTCCCAAAACCACTATATGATTATGAGAGACGCCGTAGTGGAGGGCTCCGGAAATTTAGACCACCTGGGGTTCTTTAACGTGCACCCAAATCTGAGCACACGGGCCTACAACATTTCCGCCTCCATCGGAAATGCAGCCGCCGCAGCCGGGATTCGAACCCGCGCCCTGCGGGTCAGCAGCCGAGTACCTTAGCCACTAGACCACCGCCTTTTTCTACTACTTTGTAATTTCAATTATGTTCATGCAAATTACGTACTAATATATTCCCACGCCTTACGTAATACCCTTACCAAAGGGTCTTTAAGGTAATAAAGTGAAGAGAAGTGAAGCGTTTAAATAAGAACACTGCATACAATTTGGTTCGTTCGTCTGCTAGGCAGTCATTTGTGAGTGCAATTTACCACGAGCTTCTTCGGTAAGTCGTCCGAAACACTGGAGGGCGACAAGCGCTTACCCGTAGTGCCTATAATATATTATAGCTCACCCAAATACGAAGACGCAATTTTGATTACGAGGTGCACGTAAATGTGGGAAGTTTTAACACGCGCAAAAACGAGAAATGATACTGCATAAAGTAACTAAATAAAGAATAATATCCCCTTGGTGCGTACTGCGTCCCTTTATAAACAGCATCACGTAGAAAATAATATTGTTTTTTTTAATTGCCATGCGAAAATTACGGCAGCAATTGTGGGGCAACATTCTTCAGCGGTGGCACATGCCCGCTTTGGCTCCGTAGCCTTTTCTTCATTGCAAAAAAAGATGTCCGCAATCGCAGTTACTTGTTATAGCCTCTCTTGCAAGCCCCAGTTTTTATGAGGTACTGACACCTCCCGACTCTGGTTCTCTCAATCTCTCCCAGTCTTACTTTTCTCCACGTGTCTTGCTTGCATCCGGCGCTGACCACTCAATACTTGCATGCGCTTTGAAACCCACAGAGGCTCCCTGACGCGCCGTGCTCGGAGGCAGCTGAGACGCCAACATGACGCAGACGCAAAACGAGTGCACCGTACTAGACCTGCGCACTTGGAACCGCCACAGAAGAACCGCCCGCTCGCTACAGGTGACGTGGGCCAGCGGAAACGGAGGGACGGATGTAGACAGATGCCCTTGGATGCTGTCCGCACGCCGTCTGTTGCTGCCAGTGCCACGGTCGAAAATCTGGCCGGACCGAAATCGCTCACCTGCTTGGCCATCGTCTGTTGCTTACTTTCTCTTTTACATCCTCGCCATATTCGTTATTTTCGGGGTCGTGCTGTGTTCTGTCGATTCGCGTAAGAACGCGCTCAGTCCAGCCGCAACGCTGAGCACCGTATACTATTGTGCGTTGTCCCTCATTATGCTAATGTAAACGCTTCGCCTACAAGGCCTAGCGGAACGCTTGTGTTGCGGCCGGGCACATGCCAAGGCCTTTGGCAAGCAAGTGATCCTTTAACACGTAGGCAGAGAAGTGATAAAGACGAATGCAAAAAAGTGAGCAAAGAAGTAGATTCGGGGGGTGGAGGGGTGTATGGTAACGAAGTCGTGGCTTAAATTTGCTATCAAGAGCCCCGATATCGGGGATCAACTGTGGGTTGTCCACAAGGTACACGATTCAGAGGACGGGCTTGGCCTGACTGTCCCAACGTGGGAGCGGCCCACTGCGCGTTGAACCATGCACCTCAGGACTAACAATAAAGTTTCTCATCCGTCCATCCATCCATGCATCGGCAAACTTTGCTGTCTCGTTAAGGCGTATTGTATACAATCAGTACGAAGCTCCTGATATAGGCCATGATAAACATTAAGGAATAGTCCATCAGGGCTTGTATCAATATGAAGTCACACGGTCTCTCAACATTTCACCTAACGCGACTCCTAAGTGAAAGCCATCTTTATATTATTTTCTTATTCTTCATCTAAACCGATTGTACTGATCCTAACCTCGCCCCGAAACTTTTACGCACAACACAATATTTCACACTGCCTCCCAGATCGGCCCTGCTATATATGAACAAGCGATGATGTCGTGTGATGGCGTCATCATCGTGTGATGGCGTCATAGATAGATAGATAGATAGATAGATAGATAGATAGATAGATAGATAGATAGATAGATAGATAGATAGATAGATAGATAGATAGATAGATAGATAGATAGATAGATAGATAGATAGATAGATAGATAGATAGATAGACATAGACAGACGACCAGAACAGACAGACAGACAGACAGGACAGACAGACCGACAGACAGCAGACAGACAGGACAGACGGACAGACAGACAGGACAGACAGACAGACAGATAGATAGATAGATAGATAGATTGATTGATTGATGAGTTGATTGATTGATTGATTGATTGATTGATTGATTGATTGATGATAGATAACTAGATAGATAGATAATAAGAAGATAGATAGATAGATAGATAGATAGATAGATAGATAGATAGATAGATAGATAGATAGATAGATAGATGAGAGCGAACGTAACATTTCGCGGCAGAACCGAAGAGTCTGGAACCCGTTATGCCACCTGAGTTGCTTGAACGTGTGAGTGATGTAAAGGACTTCCATTATGAATCGCTTAGCGCCGATTATTCATTATCATCTGCAGTTTCAGCATCACAAAAGTGTGTAGCTGCGTAGGTGCACGTATGTCCACCCTGGCGGTGCTCGGATACTGACACAAAGGTCGCGGGTTCGATCGCGGCCGTGGCGGTCGCATTTCGATTGGAGGCGAAAAAGGCAGAGGCTCGTGTACTGTGCTATGTGAGCACATGTTAAAGAATGCCAGATCGTCAAAATTTCCGGAGCCTCCACTTCGGCGTCTCTCATAATTATATAATGGTATTGGGGCGTTAACCCATATATTATTCAGTGTGCGTATTAATTCCATGGACGCACAGTAGTTGTCTTCGCTAACTGATAAATTAAGGTGTGGGCGCTACACAACTGTAGTACTTGCAGATGGGCACCGAGAAGTTTGCAACAACCTCCCCAACCCGGCATCCATAGTCTATACCTGAATAATTCTTGCGCTTCCTGGGGCGAGGCTGCTACTTTGTCTTACATGCTCTGAGTGCGTGTCGTAGGGCCCGAAGTTCTTCAAACAAGAATGGGCGCGCGCTTCTACGAAGAGATGTCTATGAAAACCAAATCCTGGCCGTCCAGCATGCCCGTGATAGGCCCGGCAGGCTAGGTCTGTCGGTCCCGTCATGGGATCAGCTGAGTGCGCGTTTTATCTCGTTTTGCTGGGCCCAATACAAAGTTATTAATTCACTCACCCACTCGATCATGAGCACATGCGTGTATTTCCTCGAGGCGCGGTCGAGTTTTTCACGGAGAATCAAAACCCGGCAAATGAATGAAGTCATGTAAAATGCCGTGTACTCTTGAAGAGAAAGCTCCAACGTCCTCCATGTTTCCCTCTCTAAAAATATTTGGCACTGTTTTGCGTCTGATAACCATGGCCCAATCATAGCTTATAAGCCAAGCCGTATCGAAGGGCTTCGGAAATCAGATCAATCTTCTTCGACGTGCACTGACATGGCACACACGGATTCTAGCCTTTCACCTCCATCGAAAATGCGACCACCGCGGCCATGATGAAACCCGCGATTTGCGGGTCAGCAGCCGAGGCTTTTCCCTTTCGGAGACATTTGGGGCAGTGAAATCGAAGGTGGTACTAATGCAAAGGTGTGCGCTTTCAAAAATAAATACTACTTCGCACTGAGAATGACGCAGAGATCTAAATGCACGTCGTTCCACGATGCGGCGTGACATGAAGCGTGAAGCTCACGAAGCCTTTCTTCTAGACCTCGCAGCTGCGTCTAAGTTCTCGTATACCATATTGTAAGGCGCACAGTAGCGACTGTTCCCTATATCCTACGAAGTTTACATTAATCGTGGCAAGCCCCCATTGTTCCTCCATGGTCATAAATGCGCAACTCTGCGAAGGGAAGCCCCGCGTGCAGGAGCAAAGAGTGTGAAAGCTGCCGGAAGGCGCTTAAAATTACACGCATTTTCCCGTAACATACACAACACAGCACATTTGTTTTTCTGCTACAATGGTAACTCTCGCGGGTCTTCGCAAATGAAGAAAAAAGGAAGAAAGAAAGAAGGAAAGAAGGAAATAAATAAATAAATAAATAAATAAATAAATAATAAATAAATAAATAATAAATAAATAAATAAATAAATAAATAAATAAAGACATGCATGCAATTCGCAAGTGCTTCGGCCGTAGACGTATCTACCAAGGAGGATGATCCGGTCAAAGACTTGCAGTGAGTGTTCATCAAGATTTAGGATTGTTATTCATGCAGATTTAATGCACTGTATAAATCGTTAATGCTGCTTCTTTTATTAGTATTTAATTATTAATTAGCATACTTCATAGTCATCTCATGTATAACGCGTGCATAGAAAACTACCTCTACGGACACTATCGTGGCAATCTATGACACCACTTTCCATTTGCTTTGTGATTCCTTAAGCACAACATATTTTATAAGCACATAGCGTTTACGATAATTTTTTCTATGTTCTTATTTTTTTATTTGTCAGACTTTTTTGTTGGTGTTTTTCTTCAGTAATCCTATTATGTTTCATGAAATAGCCAGCTCTAATTTAGCCTTCATGGATGGACAGATGTATACAGCTTTATTGAACGTTAGGCAAGGTTTATCACAACAGGGACTTAGTTTTG